>OX451739.1:142867605-143172813 GCA_948472305.1 Vicia faba
GCACAACCTGTTATCAAACTGCTCAAAACAAAATAGCATAATAACTCAAACTACAAAACAAGCAGAAACCACAACTCTCCCAACACAAAAACTTGTACAAACAGTTTCACAACAACTACATAACCTGCATAATACCAAAACTGCATCAAGCTTGCCAAACTGCAATAACCTGTACAAATCTTGCCAAACTGCAATAACCTGTACAAAGCTTGCCAAGCAGCACAACCTGCAAAAGTTTGCCAAACTGCTGACCAAAACACAAAAAAAACTGCAGTTTCAAACTGCACAACTAAACAGACTTCCAAAACCTACCAAACTGTAAACCTGCAATTCCACAACAGTTTCAAGCAGTTCAAACATAAACAAAGTTCTCAACCAAACCTGTTGTCAAACATTCACAAAAACTGCAAGTTTCAAACACAGTCCAACCTGCACAAGCTTGCCAAACTGTGAAACCAAAGCTAAAACCACAAAACTGCAAGTTTCAAACATAGTTTCAAACTAAACTGCAACATTCAAAACTGCAACAATCCAAAACAATCAACTGAAAAAGGCCAACAAGCTGTAACAACAAAGTTTCAGAAGCTTGCAACAAGCATCATCATCAACCAAAAAATATCAACATCCACTACCAAATATCAAAACTCAGTTCAAATCAGTTTAACCATCACCAACATGCAAGAGAGAGGAAAGAAATAACGAAAGGGGCAAATCATCATTCAAGTTCAAACCAGAAGCAGAAAATCATACCAACAATCAAGTTTTAGATAATCATCATCAACGAAAGAATTACCAACAAATCAGAAGCGTGTAAATCATCATTTCCTCCTCGTACCTCCGGCCACCAAGAGAGCGCCGCCAGTCCAACCTCTCTCCTCTCCATTTTTTCAGAAAATCTCAGGTATATTTCTCTTCCAAACCCTTTGCTGCATCTCAGACACATAGCATCATAGGTTAAACAAAGAAACATGAACAAAGCATGTGAATCAAACAACGAAATTGTAAAATGCTAAATCAAAGACAAATTATACCGTTCAATCAAAGCCATGGATCATTGTGAGGAGATGATAGAATGAAGGACAGTGTTCCGGCGGCTAGGGCTTAGAGGAGAATCAGGGCGTTAGGATGAGAGAGATGAAGAGGGAGAACGAAGATAAGCGGTGCTGTTGTAAAATGTACAAACCCTAATTTTTTGAAGACCCTAACAAAATATCACCAACTTTGCCTTGGGCCTGTCCGCCCCTCCAACCAAAGCCCATACACGAATTACTGGCTTGCACCCCACCTCCATTCTGACTTGTGTTCTCTTCTTTTTATTTTCATATGGGCCTAACCTCAAACACAAATCCTTAAAGCCCATTTTTTTTCAACTTGTTATAATTTTCTTCTTTCTATTCAATACTTTTTTTATCAAATTAAATTAATCATTTTAATTAATTTTCTTTTTTAATTTATCTTTATTAATTTGTTACATTTAAGAAAATACCAAAAATAGTTTAGTTAATTTTCTTTTTCTTAATTTATCTTTTTTTATTTTATTTTATTTTATTAAAGATATACTAGTAATATATTAGAACTTCATTTTGTAAAATAAATTTGACTTTCTCAAATAGTTTCATTTTATTATTTTCTTTTTTATTATCCTTTTTACACATAATGAAAACACCAAAAAATAATAATAAAATTTTTGTTTAATTAAATTTTATTTTTTTTAAGATCTTCCTTTTTCATAATTAATAAAATACACAGAAAAATAATAATAATATTTAATCTTTCTTTTTTAGAATAGATTTTATTTTCAAGTAAACACATGCATTTCATAATTGATTGATTTTCTTTATTTTGTAATTTGTTATGGCTTTATATTGAATTGCGACGATTCGATTTGGTTGTAATACTTGATATTTGGACATTATTATTCTTGTGAGATTCATCCCCATTTGTAATAATTTGTACCCCCATTCTCGGATACTTTTGTAATAACTTAGACTTTTAATTCCCGTAATTTATTGCTTTCTATATACTGTATAGTAATTAGGCGTGTATGGCAAGATTCAAAATCAATCGCTAGATGACCTAATCCAAGATAAATAAATTGAAATCAATACACAATGCACACATGCCTCCCTAGGGTTTCATCCACTTGTTGCCTTAAAAATGGGCCATGTTATGCATGTTGAGTATTTTGGCAAAACAAAAACAAAATAAAAGATCATAGTCCCTCGATGACGCTATCTTGGTTTCCTACACAAAAATGATCTATTCCCTCAAAAATTGCTAAAGATACTTGGCACAATTACTATCATGGTCAATACGATGACCCGCGCCTGTCCCGTTTAACATCCAAATACAAGGTTGTTTACCAAATACAATGGTAAAATAACACTGTCAAAAGGGTTAAAAACGCATAGGAAAGATCTTTGAGTAAAATAGGGTAGACAACTCTTATTTACTTGATCAAAACTTGCAAAACATCCTTGCTATTTTCAAACACACCTCACAACACAATTTCAAAACATTTCCTAAATCAAACTTTCAAACATTGAAATATCTTTTCAAAAGACAAACACCTTTGTATATATTCAAACAAGAATCATTACAAAGGTTGCCACAATGGTGGCCTCTTTTCAAAACATTTTCAAAACCACACACACAAAGCACCATTTCAAACAATTGAAAAGAAAAAGCAAGTGATCTAAACAAGTAACTAAGAGCCCATGGATAACCATGGATGAAAAGGGTGCTTGCACCTTCCCTTTTCATAATCTACCCCCCGAACCCAAGAAAACATCTCAAAGGTCTTTCTTGTGATTTTTGACCTTTCCTTTGGATAAAATAAAAAGTCGATGGCGACTCTTGCTAAACCGAAACAATTGCGAATACAAACACAAAACCTCAAGTAAGTTCTCCCACCGTATCACACTGCTCAGCCATAGTAGATGACTGTTATTTCAAAAGTTTTGTTAGTTCCCGTCTCTGTTACTCCAGTTACTGCTACTCAAAATTGTATGCCTTGCGGTTACCCGTGGGGAATTCTTGAGAATTTCATGCCATAAGGTTACAATTCGGCTGCTCAAGTTGCTCCATTTGCTCAAACTGTTGTCATTACGACACCGTCTGTGGTGCACGTTACTCCTATTGCTAATAATGAGATTCATCATGTTGCACCTCCTATAGTGAATGTTATGCTTGTTATTAATGATGAAGTTTATCATCCTGCTCCTCCATCGAGTGAAAGTTTGGGCTTTTATGACCGAATGGATGACTTTCAGGATCAATTCAATGAAATGTAGAAAGAAGTGAAGGCTCTCCGAGGGAAAGAGTTATTCATACAAAATTTCAGTGATCTCTACTTAGTTCCTAATGTGAAAGTGCCAGCAAAGTTTAAGATGCCAGAATTTGAGAAGTACAAGGGCAACTCTTGTCCCCGTGACCACCTGGTGATGTATATCATATGGATGTCCATTCGTACTGATGACCAACGATTGCTTATTCGTTTCTTCCAGGATAGTTTAACTGGTGCTGCCTTGAAATGATATATGGGATTGGATAGTAGCAACATCTTCACATTCAATGACTTTGGTGAAGCTTTTGTGAAGCAGTATAAGTATAACATGTTTATGGCACGTGACTGTGACCAACTGAGAGCAATGGCTCAGAAAGATAAGGAGTCATTTAAGGAAAATGCACAGCGTTGGTGCAAGGTTGCTTCCTAAGTGGTACCCTCTACGTGAGAGCAAGAAATTACTAAGGTCTTCCTAAAAACCCTTGGTTCATTTTACTATGAAAGAATGGTTGCAAGTGCTTCCACTGATTTCACCGAAATGGTAAGCATGGGAGTCCGTTTAGAGGAAGTTGTTTGTGAAGGCCGTTTATCCAAAGTTGGGGATTCATTAAATGGTTCTAAGAAGTATGGTGATAGTTCTTCCAAAAAGAAAGATCAAGACTCCTACACTATATCTCATGGTAGGAAAGGGAGATCTCATAATAGAAATCAACAAGTTGCTTCTCTTAGTCCGATGGTTAATCCAACTCTTGTGGTCCTTTCTCAAAAGGGATCATCAGCACCCCAATCAACAAAGTTGTACGTAGAAGAAGGATCAGTTTGACCCAATTCCTATGACGTATGTTGAATTATTGCATGATTTGTTACAGAAGAACTTTGTTCAGATAAGATCACTTCCAGCTATCCTAGAAGTAATTCCTTGGTGGTATAAGGCTGATGCTTTCTGTTATTTTCCCCAAGGAGCCTCTGGGAATGACATTGAGAAATGTTTTCCATCGAAGATAGAAGTACAAAAGTTGATAAAAAGTGGTATCTTATCCTTTAAATATGTTAACCCATTGCTCAAGCATGCATGAACTTTGGAGAGCTTGATTGAAGGATGCCCTGGAGTTTAAGGATGATTAGCCTTCTCAATTTATTAGCATTTTTACTTATTTCTCATTTGTAATTTTTCTTGTTTAACATTGCATTGTTTGCATGTAAGAACTTCTTTGTATTTGAAATATTATCTTAATACAATGAATATGTTTGTCTTGAAGAAACTCGTTTATTTCACTCGTATTGTTTTCAATTTTAAATTTCTTTTTGTATTGTGATACCAACTTGTTACCCATTCTCTTTCCTAGGAAGATATTAGAGGTAGGATGATGATTTTAAAACGCAAAGTTTTTGGTTGTATGCTTTTGGATAAAACCCTGCTGACGATGTACAGGTGTTGCACGGTGGCAGAACCGACTGTTTAATATATGCTGGTTTTGCATTTTTTTTGTTCACAAATGTGTAGTAAGCAAGAGTCTCCATCGTGTTTTATTTTATCCAACAAAGGAAAGGGTGAAAAGAACAGAAAAAGGCCTTTTCGAGATTTTTGAGTAAGGGGGGTAGATTATGGAAAAGGAAGGTGTTAACACCCTTTCCATCTGTGGTTTTCCACGGGTTCTTAGAGGTTTGCTCATTTTTAAAATGCTTTTGTGCTTTGTGTGTTGAAAATGTTTTGAAAGATGCTTTAGTGCGGAGATTTGCTTTGTGTTTAACTCTTGTATCGGTCCTCAAGAGTGTTAACAAAGAAAATGTTTTGAAATGTCTTTTGAAAAGTAGTTTTTTTGTGTGTAAGTTCAAAAAGTAGTTTGAGCAAAATTATAATAGCTATCTACTCTTATTACTCAAAAAGGGTTGTTATTTTCCTCTTTTCCTTTAGACAGTGTTATCCTATTATTAGTGAGTAGGTAGCCTTGTCGTTGGATGTTTGAGGGACATCGAAAGGGACGTTACAGTCAAGAAGGCAATTATGGAGACGCTTTAGCAATTCTGTTTTTAGGGACTAGATCATTTACCGAGAAGGCAACTGTCGGGTCATCGAGGGACTATGATCTTTTTTATTTTTGCGGGTCTTTGCTAAAGCATTTCTGCCTCATGATTGTTTTTTAAAGGCAACCAAAGTGGGCGTACCTTAGAGATGCTTGTGTGCAATTGTGTTGTGTTTCAGTTATTTTTTGTCTTTTGTTAAGTTTGCTAGCGTTTGATTATTAGTCTTATCATATAAGCCTAATTACTAGCAGTTAATATGAAAAGCAGTAAAAAAATGCAGAAAATGGAGATCCTACGCTATTACAGTGCTTCGGGGAGTGGATTTACATTATACAAGGATAAAGGGGATAAAGTAGTAAAAATATCCTAATTTATCTATTACATCCGGTAGGCAGATACAGTAATAATAAAAAATATGGAATTAAATAACCACGCGTGAAAATAGGAAGAAAAAAACGTCTAAAAAATCCTAAAGAAAAGAAATCCTTTTTTTTTGTTTTTTAGTATAAAAGAAAATAAACCTAGGTCTATTTAATTTTATTTTTAAGAAAAGAATGTTAAAATAATTAACTTATTTACAAAAATTAATTTAATTGGAAAAACCAACTAGCCTAAGATTTTTGATTTTAATGTTAATTTAAAAAAGATTTTAAAAATGGAGAAAAGAACCAAAGAGTCACAATACAAATGGGGCACCCTTCGATTGCAAGAAAAAGGGGGGGTTCGATACCAGGAAAATTATGTTCTTCAATTCAGGAGAGGTGTGGCATTTTTTATTCAGAAGAACATGCCTTCTTTCGACTGGGCTAAGGAACAAACATGACTAGCCTTCGATCCAGGGTAGGAGGTCATCTTTCGATCCTGGAGGTCGTGACTTTCGATCCAGGGAGGAGATGCCTCATTCGATCTGGGATGCTACACCTGCAGAAGTACGTTAGCAAAAAAATGCAGGGCCTGGTTATCGAAACCCAGGTCCTTCGATCCTGCGCTTGCTGGGTCTTCTTAGGTCATGTCTGCAGCAAATGTTAGCAAACGAAGAACATGACCTGGGTGCCAAACCCAAGCCTTTTGATCCTATCTAGGATGGAAAATTGAAAGTAACAACAAGTAATGATGTGTTATGCAAATGCAAAGTTGAACAGTTTACCCTTTCTTACCAATAGATTGAGTCTTCGATTTGGGTGTTTGCTGGAGGTGGGAACCTTCGATCTGGGGCTTCTAGACGTGGCTGTTGCTTGGAGAATTCTGGTAACTTTTGATGGATTATATGGGCAGCCTCTCTCCAAGGTTTTTTTTTCGTCCCTGTAATGTGTCCTTGGCCTCATACTTATAGGAGTGTGAGGGGACAAGAAAAACAATGCTAGTAACGGTCATTTGAATGCCATGAATGTAAAACATAACCTTGGCCAAAGTTAAGGTATCTTGTCCCTTTTTTTGAATTTGAAATGGCCTTCGAATGCTCTGGTGAGGATCCTTCGAATGGCTGATGGCCTCCTTCAAATGGATCTTTCGAATGGGCCTTGTTACTTCCTTCGAACGGCTTTCTGAATGCATCTTTGAATGGACTTTTGAATGCATCTTCGAATGGAACCTTCTGAAACTCCTTCGAATGGATCTGATGAAGCTCCTTCGAATGGACCTGATGAAGCTCATTTGAATGGACCTTGTTGAAATGCCAATCTAAAGGCCTTGTTAACAGGTCAATCGAAAGGCCTTGTTAACAAGTCAATTAAAAAACCTTTGTCTCTGTCAATCGAAAGGCGCCATGTAAATGCCAATCGAAATACATTTTGGAGAGGCCAATCGAAAGGCAGTCTAAAGTGGCCAATCGAAAGGCACTTTGGAGAGGCCAATCGAAAGGCACTTTGGAGTGGCCAATCGAAAGGCACTCTGGAGTGGCCAATCGAAAGGCACTCTAGAGTGGCCAATCGAAAGGCACTTTGGCCAATTTCAAAATTTGTTGCTTTTCTTCAAACAAGTGCTTGTAACCACCCATCTAAGAGAATATCTTGTAAAAATGAGAGGGAAAATTTTGGGGTACAACAGTTGCCCCTGTTCAATCTTCTTAAACCTGAGGATGTAGATTGGCTTGCCTACCTTTAGTGATCTGAAGGTGGAAGATGATTGAACACTAGAGTGCCCAGAAATTTGCACTCATCTGAAGTGATACTGTTAGTGAAAAATATAGGGAATGGGCTTACAGATGCCATTTGGAAAAGGTGACAGGAGACTATCGGAGATGGGCTTAAATATGCCATCCAGATGAATGTTAATTTCATGGCATATTCCTTTGCGGGGATTCCTGTTCCTGCTGTCTGAGGAGGAGTCTGTTGGGGAATGTTTTTTTCAGGGGAATAGAGTTTAGGAGCTTCGGTTGTCCATTACTTTAGTGGGGAGTCATCTCTTGACTGAAAAGATTGAAGTGAACTGCTATCTCGTCAGGATCCAGGCTTTACAGTGACTTGTTGAGGATGATAAAGTTGACCGCTATCTGGTCGTATTCCAGGCTTCAGTGACTTATTGACGAAAAGAGATTAAACTGTTATCTGGTCGTGTCCAGGCTTCAGTGATTTAAATAAATTAAGTTGTTATCTGGTTGGATCCAGACTTCAACTTGAATATGAGTTGTACTGTTATCTGGTCGTATCCAGGCTTTGGTAATTTGAAGAATTTAAGTTGTTATCTGGTTGGATCCAGGCTTTAACTTGAATTTGAGGACTGTTATCTGGTTGTATCCAGCTTTGGTAATTTGAAGAAGTAAAGTTGTTATCTGGTCGGGTTCAGGTTTCAACTTGAATCTGAAGCATACTACTATCTGGTCGAATCCAGGCTTCATAGTAATTTGACAGAGTAAACTGCTATCTGGTCGGATTCCAGGCTTTGCAACACCTTGTATTATTATCTGGTCGAAATCCAGGCTTCACAGCATCTTAAATTGTTGGTTGACTATTATCCGGTCAGATCTAGGCTTCATAGTAACCGACAGAGTAAACTGCTATCTGGTCGAATTCCAGGCTTTGCAGCGCTTTATACTATTATCTTGTCAAAATCCAGGCTTCACAATGTCTTTGAAGAAATGAACTACTATCTGGTCGAATTCCAGGCTTCACAACACCTTATATTGTTATCTAGTCGAAATCCAGGCTTTAGTGTCTTGAATAAGTGAACTACTATCTGGTTGAATTCTAGGCTTCGCAACACCTTATACTGTTATCTGGTCGAAATCTAGGCTTCACAGTTTCTTTGAAGAAGTGAACTACTATCTGGTCGAATTCCAGGCTTCGCAACACCTTATATTGTTATCTGGTTGAAATCCAGGCTTCACAGTTTCTTTGAAGAAGTGAACTACTATATGGTCGGATTCCAGGCTTCGCAACACCGTATACTGTTATCTGGTCAAAATCCAGGCTTCATAGTTTCTTTGAAGAAGTGAACTACTATCTGGTCGAATTCCAGGCTTCACAGCACCTTATACTGTTATTTGGTCGAAATTCAGGCTTCACAGTTTCTTTGAAGAAGTGAACTACTATCTGGTTGAATTCCAGACTTCACAGCACCTTATACTGTTATCTGGTCTAAATCCAGGCTTCACAGTTTCTTTGAAGAAGTGAACTACTATCTGTTCGAATTCCAGGCTTCGCAGCACCTTATACTGTTATCTGGTCGAAATCTAGGCTTCACAATTTCTTTGAAGAAGTGAACTACTATCTGGTCGAATTCCAGGCTTCGCGGCACCTTATACTGTTATTTGGTCGAAATCCATGCTTCACAGTTTCTTTGAAGAAGTGAACTACTATCTGGTCGAATTCCAGGCTTCGCAGCACCTTATACTGTTATCTGGTCGAAATCCAGGCTTCACAGTTTCTTTGAAGAAGTGAACTATTATCTGGTTGAATTCCAGGCTTCGCATCACCTTATACTGTTATTTGGTTGAAATCTAGGCTTCACAGTTTCTTTGAAGAAGTGAACTACTATCTCATCGAACTCCAGGCTTCGCAGCACCTTATCCTGTTATCTGGTTGAAATCCAGACTTTACAGTTTCTCTACCATGGTTCTATCGCTTCCCCACTGATAATGATTTTGAGCCATACTTTCTATAAGTTGATAGGCATCATGGTATGGTTTATCCATTAGTGCACTGCCAGCAGCAGCGTCAATCGTTAATCTTGTTTTGTACAAGAGACCATTGTAAAAGGTGTGGATGATCATCCATTCTTCTAGACTGTGATGCGGACAGAGTCGCAATATGTCTTTGTATCTTTCCCATGCTTCGAAGAGAGATTCGCTTTCCTTTTGTTTAAAACCACTGATATTGGCTCTTAGCATAGCCGTCTTACTCGGCGAAAAATATCGCGCTAGGAAAACTTTCTTTAACTCGTTCCATGTGGTAACAGAGTTGGATGGTAGAGATTGGAGCCATGATCTAGCTCTATCTCATTGTGAGAAAGGGAAAAGACAAAGTCTTATTGCTTCAGAGCTGACACCATTTGCTTTCACTAGTTTTACATACTGCACAAACACAGACAAATAAAGGTTTGGACTATCCGTAGGTCATCCTGAAAATTGGGTTTGTTGGATAGCTTGTAATAACGAAGGTTTTAACTCGAAATTGTTTCGTGCGATGGCGGGAACAGAAATACTGTTATGGGGTTCCTCTTGTGATGGGTCAGCATAATCTTTCAGAGGGAGAATTTGGGGTCCTTCAGCCATTCTTGGGTCAGGAAGATAATAGTTAGGAAGATTGAATTCAGGAAGGTTGTACTTGATTTGGTATTCTCTAATTCAGTGTCTTATGCTAACAAAACGCTCGACCTCGTCGATTGGTTGCTCTAATTCTTCGCCTTGAGAGCGAGTGCTTGGCATACAATTAACGGTTAAAATAAAATAAAATTGGTTGCCTTAGTATATACTGCATAACAAGGGATTCGCAATACTGACTAAATCAGTCCCCGACAACGGTGCCAAAAACTTGATCTGACTTTGAGAGTCAGTCGGGTGTAGTGACTGCAAGTGCACAGTCTAATTGTGTAGTTTTAAAAGATATCAAATCCACAAGGACTGATGGTCAAACTACTGTTATCTAGGGTCACTGTGTAAAGCTAAGGCTAATTATAAAATTAGGATATTAGGGTTTAAACGGGAATTAACTAAGATCTAATAATTGATAACGGGATACCGATATGTAATTTGTCAACTTCAGGGATTCAATAAGTCATTGGCATAGTTTTGAGTATTAAAACACTATTTCAGTGGAAACTATTAATTTAAAAACCCTTGTCTCACACTTTCGTTCTATCGATTCATGCCATATTATTAAACTCAAATGAGCGCTCTCGCTGTTTCATTTAAAATTTAAAAGTTTTTTTTTAAAACAAATAGAGTCCAATTAATTTTAAAGCGCTTTCGTTGTATTTAAAATTAATGTTCAATCACCACTATCTGGTTAAAATCTCAAACTCTCGCTCTGTCGATTTTATCCTTAGTCTGTCTTTTACTCTCGTAACAAAAAAAATTAATTTCCTATTTGGAAATCAAAACCAGAAAAGTCTTTTTGTAAAATATTTATGCCAATTAATTGTCGAACCCCTTCGGTTCAGGACTTCACATATCGGTATCGGGAAAATTAGTGAAACATAATTTTATTGCATGATAACATAAAATAAAAACATACATTCAATAAAATAGGCATGGTAAAAATAAAATAACTATATTTAAAATTGGAACCTGGAATAAAACATTGAAGAATAATAGTGTAGTATGCTATCCTCCACAAGCCGACAGGATTAGCTTCTGAACAAAATATCTCGAAGAAATACAAATAAGCCTAAACAAATTCTGGAAGCTAGAAGGAAACTAAAGTTGCAATATTCCTCTGATGTGAAGAAATATTGCTTTAATGGTAATGGTTTTCTTTGCTTACGGAATTCTAAACGAAACTGGATTAAAATTAAAAACTATAAAACTGGAATAAAATAACAATGTTGCAGTATGCAGAAAAATATGAATTTGGAGCAGGTGTGCGTCGTTTGCAGTTTTGGTAACTGTCTTGCTTTTATAGATTCAATATGCTGAGCAAAAATAGGAATACTTCCTTGATCTTCGTTCTTCATGCATGGAGAATTTCCAACAAAGTCGTGTGTTTCATGGAGATATTTTCGTAACTGAAGATATATCACTTGTAACGAGTGTCATGCATTGTAGCGTGGGGCACGTATTTCCATTTTGTGTCGGTCGGGACAAGAAGTGTGCCAAGGGGCACTCTTTTGGACTTTGTTACAGGCGGGATGCGCCTGTGATGGGCAGCATGGCTTTTGATACAAAATCGTTTACATTTTTGCTGCTAAAGTATCATTTCTTCTTCATTTCTCCAATATTTTTCTTCCTTTTCTCTTTTATGCTTTGCAGAAACTAAATACCTGAAATGTACTGCAAATACTACAAATAAAGACATAATGTGACAAAATAAATGAAGAATCGGAAGCTTTATCTATGTAAATCAGGCGGAATATGCTATAAATTTTCGTGTTATCACATGTATCTCTTGGTCATTCGACCTTGATTTCATCCTCCTCAGGTTTACTCGATGTTTACCTTTCCCTTCTTGTGGGATAAAAAATGTTCGATAGAGACTTCATTGATTTCATCTCGATGATTTTTTCAGTCGGTTGTTTCAGAGGTGGTGGAGTTGGAGATTTGCTTATGCGAGCACCTTTGAAGAACTTTTTTGAGATTTCGGTGTCGGTGAATCGAGAAAAAGTTTTTTAACTTGTTCAAAATACGATGGACTCTTATAGTAGAATTTTCACTTGGTGTAGGTTTGACCTTTTTTGGTGCTCCTTTTGTTTTAACTGGTTGAGACGGTGGTTTCAAGTCGGTTGTCTCTGGAGATGCGATTTTTATTAATTGCTCTTTGATGTGGATTTTTGTGTTGTCATCGTCTTTCCTAAATCTTTCTTGTATTGCTTCCCATTCTGTTAAGATTGTGATACTTGACTTTCCATCTTCCATTATATTGTCGTCTTCAAAACTCAACCTATTCCAATGACTATATACTTCGTCCATTCGTATTGGGCTATCAAGTTTAACCTTCTTAGATATGACACAAGCACACGGGAGACCATATATTTTCACAATTGTGCAACCACACTTAGAGATATTGGAGCCTAAGTCAGAGGCTCGTTTGGCTTCATAAAAAATGAAATTAAGATTTGATCGTGATACGTTGCCAACCAACTGATAATAGAGAAGGTTGTCTTTGAACTTGTGTTCCAACATTGTGACACTACGACCAAATGATGTTTGAATTTTATTATGCTGGTTAAGTATCATTTGGTCCATAGATTCCCAACCCATACACAAATCACCCTTTCTATTTCCCAACCAATTCTTCATACATGCACGAGCCGACTCAACTCGGTTTGTTGTTGTATTTCCAAGATGCATAACCTGATATGTCCATGCACAAAAAATCTTCTCCTTCACATGATCCAAAATTGTAGTCTCAATGTATTTCAACAAATTGGGATATTTATCGCACACCTTCCTGAAATATATAATAGCTTTAGCATATAAATCTCTGGTAGATGCATTCATGATAACATTCCAAGCAGCCATAATTTTCTCCATAACAATGTCCGACTTAACTAGCTTACCTCTCCAATCTCAATATGACCCGTGCCTACCGCTGGTTTTACCCGGCTTCTCACATTTTTAGTAATGTGATACTTACAAAGTAATGCAGAAGAAATCGGAAACACCTTCACAACAGAATTCATCAGTGTTGTATCGCGATCGGTAATAATGACTTTTGGCATGTTTTCTTGATCCTTTAACATTGAACGACAAACCTCTAAAGCCCGTGCAAAATTGTCCTCTTTTTCGAACTCTAGAAATTCAGAACCAATGGAGTATATCATTTCAGTCAACATAACACCAACAATTTCCAACAATGGCAGCTTGTACCTATTGGTCTTGTACGTCGAATCAATTATAAGCACGGTAGGAAACGTATTGAACAATTTAATGGAATCAATATGAGTCCAATATATATCTCTTACCGTAACTCCATCCTCACATCTCTGCTGCTTATAAATGTAGTTGTTATCATCTAAAAGCTTCAAGAGTTATTGCATTTCGGTTCGATCCCCTCTAAGCGCCAATTTTACTTGGTAGCGCTGATTGTAAACTTGCCTGATGTTTGAAATATTATCGGGTCTTTTGTGCTTCAACGTGCCAAGTATGTTTTTTGGAATTTAGTGTCATGTCGGACAGACATTCCTTCTCTTCCACCAAGAGGCGACATGCACTTGCATGACCGGCTAACTTTACACTTAAATCATGATTATGTAAACCACTTATGACATTGAACTTCCAATTATTATTTTCCAACTGATACCCATGTGGCCTAAATGGACACTGGCATTTTCTGAACCAGTATCATCTCTTTTGAAATTCTTGATAGGCCGCCTATGTATCCCACTTCTTTCGCATGTCAATATCACAAATACAGATCGTCTATCCGAACCATTATCGGACCTTCCTATCATAACACCAAAGGCTTGTTTGGTGGCCCCGTACGAATCCACTGCATCATGACATCTCGAGATTCATATTCTTCTTCATTTATGAACGCCTTGATAACAATAGACGAAACAACAATAGGCAAAACACCTTGAGATACAATAGGAGAAACACCTTGGAAAAGAATAGGTAAGACACCTTGAGACACAATAGCTTTGGGACAATTATCGTGATGCACCATACCTAATATGTAAAAATAAATTTAACAAAGAAATATCCTAAGAAAATAAGAAAATGAAGTTGCTGGAAAAAGATGTTACAGGAACCGAAAATACATTTTCGGTTAAGTTCATCTGAAAATCGGAAATATACTTCTGATATTAACGTGATATTTTTTCATAAAATGAACAGATTAATGTGATTAATGTAGGTTGAAAAGAGGAAGCTTTACTTTAAATTCAGTTTCTTTTAGCTCCTTTTGATATAATGCACCACAAGAATGTTTATTTTGAGTGAAAAATGATATTGAGAATGTGAAGGTTTTTGGCAGAGTATTTTGATTATCTTTTAAAATGACCATGATCGATACCCATGGACTTTGTTGTTTTAAGCTTTTGGATTTTCAGTCTAAATCGAAAATGTATATTCAATTTATAGGTGACAATTTTTTAAATTTTTCTCACATAAATTTCTCAAATATGTATCTTCGATTTCTCACCGGTGTTACATTTCCGATATATTTTTTACATTAAATAAAAGAGTCACAAAATTTATCTGAATTAATAAACGAATGGTGCAGCCCAAAAATATATTTCCGAAAAATATTTTCAATTTTGCATAAAATATTTTTCCTCTATATAAAATGCCATCAGATATTCTCTTTTTTTAACTATTTGTATTCTATATTGGGTTATGTACAACACCATATTAGTTTGCAACAGTAGACATCGTATAAGATGTTGGAAAAAATTGAATTCACATAGCATAGGTTAAAAAAGTTTTGACCAAAATATAGCATAGCTCAACTAATCTCTTTAGTGACATAATTCTTTATCTGCTGCGTTTTATTCTAAATTAGAACTCGGTTGCTAGATTATGATTACGTTATGATTTATTTAAAGAGAGTTCCTCTTTAATTTAATAGTGATGATTTTTAACTTTAAAAATTTTAAAATATTTTTCGAATATATACTTTCGAAAACATTTTATAAATTTAGAATATTAAATTATTTTGAATATGCATATTTAAAATAGTTTTAAAAAAATTTAAATTAGATGATTTCAAATATGGATATATATGAAATTATACAATATCTTAAATTTATTTTTATAATTTTATTTTAAAAAAATATTTATTTATAATATAATTAATAAAAAATAACTTAAATTTATAATTAAATATTAAATATTAAAATAAATTTTGATATGAAATTAAATATAATAATTAAATTTTTAATTATAATAATTAAATGTAATTGTCTTTTAATTATTTATTTAAAATTATGAATAATTTTTTATAAAAAATATAAGAAATATTTTTTAATTATAATTTTAAAATTTAATTTAATTTAAATGACACTTTTTAGTTTTTATTATAAAATTAATAATTAATTATTATATTATAATTAAAAAATTTATTATACTAAAAAAGTATTTATATCATAATCAAAAGTTAAATGTTATTATTAATCAATAACATTAAATATATAAATTTTTGTAAAAAAAATAATGATTAATTTATAAATTATAGAGATCTTTTATATTAAATAAATATATACTTATAAGAATAAGAATCAAACTAAAATCAAAATAAATTTATAATATTAAGTTATTTCGGATATGAATATTCGAAATTACTAAATTTTAATTTTTTTTATAAGTTTTTCCGTATATATATATATTTGAAATAATTCAATATTTAATTATTGAATTATTTAGGATATACATATTCGAAAAAATCCATAAAATCTGAAGATATTTTAAAAATTTCGTAAAAAATAAATAAAAAACCTATTAGATTGAAAAAGAAATTCTTTTATTTAAATTAAATATAAAAAAGAGATAATAAAGTACGTAAGCAAACACCTAAGGCACATGATATTTTACTGTACTACATAGTCCAATTTGGATTCCTAAATACAAACAAACATATAGCCAACTTCGTAAAAATCAATTTAGGCTATAATTGGCAAATTGGTAAGCAAAATATTTTTGTGTTTAACTAAGAATAAATAATTGATGGACCACCTAAAACCACCTAAAAGGCGATCATAATAAATAGCTAAAGCCATCAAGTTGCCTTTCAAGACAATCCCATCAAAATCACTCATACTCCACATGCATTCACTTTTTTTCAAAGTCTAAAATTTGAAGAAAAAAATACTACACTTTAACCTAGGGAATTGTTTTTTCTAAAGAATAAAATTGTGAAAGTTTTCACTTTCAAAACTAACAATACCGATCGAAATATTAACATTAAAAAGAAGGATCATACTCTATTCTAGTACTCACAATTATGTGATAATTTGTAATAGTTATTGTTATTTCGTTAAAAAAAAACATCATTAAATGTAGTTTGTAATCTAAATAAATTAAAATAGTGCTATCATTGTCTAAATATAATGTGTTTGAAGGAAGTGGGGACATAATGGAACCCACAAGCATGTGTGAGAAATAAGAAGAGTTTTTGGATTACACAAGAATTGACAAGGAAATAGTGAGAGAGGGTACATAGGTGATTTCAATATAGAAAGAAAAAAGAGGCCCATAATATAGTGTCCTCGAGCTAACAAAACTAAAAAGGCCAACTGCCATTCCCTCTTTCTGATAGCATTTCGTTTTCTTGACTTTTATTATCTTTCGTCCACACCTACAACTATTGGGATTTGAGAGATATCTCACCCTCACGTGTATACTATATATCCCTTGTTCTTATGCATGCATGTAACTATAGAATGGAAAATATATTACAAATCATGACAAAGTTTTATCTTCTATCTATCTACATAATACATGTGTATGACCTAGTTTCAAGTTGTGTTGTAAAATTACATAGGTGGTAAAATATATATTTGAATGAATTTATTTTAGTTTAATGTGAGTTGAAAGTGAAGTGGTTTACTTTATTGATTATTGTAATGGATTTATTTTAATTAAATGTGATTTGAAAATGAAGAGGTTTATTTTAATTAAAATCATTCTTAATCGATTAATAGGAGACATTTATCTTGTTTTAACGGATTAGAACAAAAACATTAATTTATTAATCATTGTATTTTACTTTCTTAATTGTTCAAACACGATTCTTGATCTTTAAGCATCATGTTGGTTTTAAGAAATTTTATAAAAAATATGAGAGATTTGAAAGATTTTTTGTATTTATATATTACCTTATTACCTCAAGACTTACTTTTACTTCATTTATAATTAATTGATTAAAAATTAATTAAACTCAAAGCGTGAGATTATACGAACTTCTTAACTTCACAACTTCACATTTCAATTCTTATCAATTTGATTTAACTTTGACTTGCGCTTTCAATTAGAACTTAACTTCGTCAAAAGGCTAGATGTTTGTGGCTTAAGGAGGGTAATTCTTGTTGGTACACAAAGAAGAGATGAAAGGCAAAAGAAATATATTTAATGACGGCTACAAAAATAAGGAATAATGATTTACAATTAATTACATTGACCTACCTCACTAGGTTATTTATACAAAATTAGGATATAATAAAATCTTAAATATCCTCTGACAAAGATATTGTTCTGGACTGGGCCCGACTGGCCCAATAGCATTGATGAGGCCCAATGCAAACGGATTTGCTGGGGGCCACGCCGACCAAAGGGTCACAGTCGTGCCCGACGTGGACACTGGGGCCACTTGCTCGACCGCCTACTGTCCAGCTCGACCTCACCCCGAGCATCTCTCTTAGAGCAGACTCAGTCCACTGCACTCTCACGGGACTCCGAAAAGACCGCGTCTCTGTCCGCCCGCACTTCACGCAGAACATCCAGGGAGGGGACCACGTGCGGGTCCCCACTACGCACGTAGAACCTGGCAGTTCCTCCATTGGGCCAAACCTGCCCGGCCCGATGAAGGAACCTTGGCCCAGCGCTGGGGGCTATAAATACCCTCTGTTCCAGAGGGTCAGGTATTCATCATTCTACCCATACTTACTATTGCCTGCTCGTGCTCTTACTTACTTCAGCATCGGAGTGTCTTGCAGGTACCCCCCCACCTCGTTCAAACTTTCAGCTCGGAGCCAGCCGTGACGGTCCAAGTCTGATCAGGTTAGATCAGTGGCGCCGTCTGTGGGAAACTAGCTTCCTCGTCTTGCAAACTCAAAGACCAAAGCTCAAATTCAACTACCTGTCATGGCTGATCAAGCTCGCGACGAGAAGAACGTCCGTGTCGCCGACACTAATAACGGCACGGCGGACAAAAACGGCATCTTGACAACGCCGGCAATCCCGGCCACAACACCATTCCTGCAACAACCGCCCCCGGAACTTCCTCATACAGGGACGGGGCTACTGCATCATCCTCCTCGCTCCCACCACCACTCGAGGACGACCCGACGGCCCTCGCCCATTACAGAGTCGCCCGGTTCCAGGAAGTCCCCGTCCCCTCCGGGGCGGATGCCACAACACAAGCGTTGTTCGCAGCAATTAATCAAACGAACTATCTCATCTTCGCCCAAGGAGAGAGATTAAAGGCGCTTGAAGACGAGCGAAGACCCCCGAAGAGGCATCGGAGACCACATACTCCCGCTCCTCGAGTGACTGAAGCTCGACACCCTTCTCCCCCGCGGAGACACTACAGGGAGACCTCTCGAAGCCCATCTCCCCGGCCAAAATAGAGACGGCCTTACCTGGAGAGGCAGCCCATCATTCAGGCCAGAGAACCCAGTCGCGACCCGGCGGTGCTAGAAAGAAGGCACTCCGGAGATGGGCGCGTGAAATTCAACAGTCGGGCATCCCGCTCGAGAGAAACTCAGCACGATATGGACCGTCGTGCCAGACAATATTACAGGTCCCCATCTCTATCTCCGGAGAGAAGCGACGAGGACGACCCCCGCGGTCCCCTGTCACAGGCTATTATGGAGGCACCCATCCCCCCGGGCATGGAGAAGCCCCCACACTTGAAGGAGTACGATGGAGTCGCGGACCCGGTCGATCATATAGACGGGTTCGAGGCTATGCTTCATTATCACAATGTCGGGGGGCCCATCAAGTGCCGTCTTTTCCCCACGACTCTCAGGAAGGCGGCAATGGACTGGTATAAAGGACTCGCCCCGGGCTCAATCACGTCGTGGCAGAACCTGAAGAACCAGTTCATCAGTTCCTTCACAGCTTCTCGGCGCCATCCGAAGACCGAGGCGGCCCTCGAGGCCATCATCCAAAGACAGGATGAAACCTTGAGGGAATTCATCAACCGCTTCAATCGGGAAGCAATACAGGTCCCCTGTGCAGACCATATGAAAAGATACTTGCTGGAGAGAGGGCTCCTCCCTGACACAGAATTCAGAAAGGCTGTGGGTATCGAGCCACCTCGGACATTTGATGCCCTCCTTGAAAAGGCCCGAGCATACATGGACTACGAGGAGAGGAAGGCGGCCAACAGAGCCCGAGATTCTAGGACCCGTGGTCCCAACAACAGCTCGCGCCAAGAGCCTCCTCCTCGACGAACCGGAGAGAAAAGGAAGGAAGACAGACCCCGGGAAGTCCGGGAACAAAGAGGACCCTCGGGACGTTTCACCGAGTACACTCCGCTCACAGCTTCCCGCGAGCGCATCCTGGCGGAGTGTGCCAGCACCGATTTCAAGGACGGCAGTGTCAAACGTCCTCGACCTGCTCCTGCCAAGCCCGGAGCAGACAAAAACAAATACTGTCAGTACCATAGGAGCCATGGTCACCTGACTGAGGATTGCGTCCACCTCAAGGACGCCATTGAAACCCTCATCAAGGGAGGGAGGCTCGCACAGTACCGGCGAAGCGACGCTCCCCGTCGTGACGCCCAAGAAGCCAGGGAGCCAGAAGAAGACGCCCGACCATCTGACGAGTCGGTGCCCATCCAGACTGCCTTCTCCGTGACCAGGCCCGAGGATTTCGACTTCCCCGAGCACCTGCAAGAGCCACTTACAATGCACAGCAGGTGGGAATACTTCCCCTCCGCCCTGGTCATCAACGGCGGCGGGTTCAACGACCTGACCATCAATTCAGCCAAAAGGAAGCTGGACGAACTGGTCGACCCGGCTCCCCCGCAAACAGTGACGTTCAAAAGGGTGAAGGGCAGGTCAGAGCCCATTACCTTCTACCTGGAAGAACTCCCCGGCGGAGCCCCGAACGCGGTCATCCCCTTACTGATAAGGGCAAGAATGGCCAATTTTGATGTACATCGCATCCTGGTCGACGAAGGGAGTTCCGTCGACGTCATGTACAGCCAACTGTTCCGGACCCTTCAGCTGGACGACTCCCATCTTTCGCCATATGTGGGTTCGGACTTACAAGGCTTCAACGGCTCGACCTCCAAACCCTGAGGATATGTCGAGCTTATGGTTACGTTCGGGGAAGGGACGGCTACAAGACAAGTCAAAGTACGCTTCCTTGTCATCGACTGCCCGTCTCTATACAACTGCATCTTGGGGAGACCGACACTGGCAGAGCTAACGGCGGTACCCTCGACCGTCCACCTGAAGATGAAGTTCTACACCAAGAGGGCACGGGTAGCCACTATCCAAGGAGACCTAGCCGCTGCCCGCAGGTGCTTCAACGCCGCTTCAAAGGGACGTGATACCGTCGACATAGGGACCAGACCCGCCAAAAGGACAAAACAGGAGCCCGACAGGAAAGCATCCCCCGAGGAAGAAGTCCAGAAAGCTCCACCAAAAGTCGATTCCATAGCTCTGGACACCCGCTTCGACCAGGACGAGCCATCCAGCAGCGAGCAAATCCCACTCCGACCAATACCGGACGGGGATTTTGAACTCGTTCCCCTCGGCACAGACCCGACCAAGGGAGTGAAGATTGGAAAAGACCTCCCCGACTTGTCCAGGAAGCAAATCAAGGCCTGTCTACGCGAGAATGCTGATCTGTTCGCCTGGAGCGCCGCGGAGATGCCCGGACTCGACCCCGAGGTCTCCTGTCACCACCTCGCCATTGATCCAGCCGCTAGGGCCGTAGTACAACGTAGGCGTAGGCAGTCTCCAGAAAAAACGGAGGCTGCTGAAAAAACTGTAAAAGACCTCCTAGAGGCAAATTTTATTTCTGAAGCCCGGTATTCCACCTGACTGTCAAATGTTGTACTCGTGAAAAAGAATAATGGAAAATGGAGGATGTGCGTTGATTATACCGATCTCAACCGGGCCTGCCCGAAAGATGCTTTTCCTTTGCCTAACATAGATATGTTGGTCGACAACTCGGCCGGCTACAAAACTTTGTCGTTCATGGACGCCTACTCAGGCTATAACCAAATACCGATGGCCCTGGGCGACAAACACTGCACGGCATTCATGACCAGCTCGGGCAACTATTACTACAACGTAATGCCCTTCGGACTGAAAAATGCTGGAGCAACTTACCAGCGCATGATGAACAGAGTTTTCAACAAACAGATCGGCGACATGCTCGAGGTATATATGGACGACATGATCGTCAAGTCCCGAGCAGACACCGACCATGCAGCACACCTCAAGACAGTCTTTGCCCAAGCGAGACAGTGTAAAATGAGGTTTAACCCCGAGAAATGTACGTTCGGGGTTAAGGCAGGAAAATTCCTTGGATTCTATCTAACAGAACGGGGAATCGAAGCCAACCCCGACAAATGTCGGGCGTTCTCCGACCTCCCAACACCAACATCGAAGAAGTCGATACAAATCATGAACGGCATGCTCACGTCGCTATCCCGATTCATCGCGAGATCCGCTCAGCACGCCCTCCCCTTCTTCAAACTCCTTCGAAAGGAAGCAGTCTTCGAATGGAATGAGGAATGCGAGCAGGCGCTACGCCACCTAAAGCAAAGTCTGTCTCAGCCGCCCGTGCTATCTCGACCAGACGACGGAGAGCCACTGTATTTGTACTTGGCCGTTGCGAACGAAGCCATCAGCGCGGCCCTAGTCCGCGAGACCACCGACGGACAGAAGCCCGTCTACTTCACGAGCAAAGCCCTGCAAGGACCCGAAAGCAGATACCAACAGATAGAAAAGGTGGCCCTGGCCCTCGTCAACGCGGCGAGGAGGCTCAGACACTATTTTCTGGCCCACACGATCATTGTGCGTACCGACCAACCGGTGAGACAACTCCTGGGTCGGCCAGATATGGTGGGCAGAATGTTGAAATGGTCCCTGGAACTCTCTGAATTCGACATTCGATACGAGAGTAGGAAAGCCTTGAAAGCGCAGGCCCTGACCGACTTCGTCGCGGAGATGACCACTTACGACCCACCCCCAGGGAAGGAACACAAGTGGACCATCTTCGTCGACGGAGCATCCAGCTCGTCCGGAAGTGGCGCAGGAATCCTTTTGGAAAATGAAGAGGGCGTAGTGATCGAGCACTCCCTAGCTCTTTCCTTCCCGACATCAAACAATCAAGCAGAGTATGAGGCCCTACTCGCAGGATTGAGGTTAGCCGAGGACCTGGGAGCCCGCGAGGTACAGATCTACACCGACTCCCAACTCGTCGCCTCCCAAGTCCAGGGGAATTACCAAGCCAAAAACGACAACCTCATCGAGTACTTGAACTTGGTCAAAAAACACATGACAAAGTTCGTACGGGCGGAAATCTCACACGTTCCCCGCGAGCAAAACACAAGGGCAGACATATTGTCTAAACTCGCAAGCACGAGGAAGAAAGGCGGGAACAAATCTGTCATCCAAGAATCTCTGGCAAGCCTGAGTATCGAAAGACCCTCGACGCCGGTCGAGGTGCACGCCATTGGAGACGCCTCGTCCTGGATGACCCCGGTCTACAATTTCTTGACAAAGGGCGAACTTCCATCAAACCAATCCGAGGCGACCGTCACAAAACGGAGAGCATGCTCCTACGTGGTGCTCGAGCACAAAATGTACCGCAGGGGATTCTCCATCCCCCTCCTAAAATGCATAGACGAATCCACCGTCCCCGAGGTACTGCGGGAGATACACGAAGGAATCAATGCCCAGCACATGGGCGGTAAGTCCTTGGCGAGGAAAGCCCTTCGGGCAGGATATTATTGGCCGACGATGCAGCAGGATGCCAAGGAGCACGTTAAGAAATGCGACAAGTGCCAGAAACACGGCGACATGCACCTCGCCCCGCCTCACGAGCTGAACATACTATCGTCCCCATGGCCATTCGCGTGGTGGGGTATGGATATCCTCGGACCCTTCGTGCAAGGGACTTATCAGAATAAGTTCCTAATCGTGGCGGTCGATTACTTCACGAAGTGGATCGAGGCCGAGGCCCTCGCGAAGATCACCTCGCACAATATCCTCCGCTTCTACAAAAGAAACATCCTCGCCAGATTTGGGATTCCGAGTGCACTGGTGAC
This sequence comes from Vicia faba, assembly GCA_948472305.1. Lineage (NCBI taxonomy): Eukaryota > Viridiplantae > Streptophyta > Magnoliopsida > Fabales > Fabaceae > Vicia > Vicia faba. The sequence continues at coordinate 142,890,964 of OX451739.1, forward strand.
CGATAACGGCACCCAATTCACCGACCACGGATTCCAAGACTTCGTCACCAAATTAGGGACAAAACAACACTTCACTTCGGTCGAGCACCCTCAAACCAACGGGCAGGCCGAGGCCGCGAACAGGGTTATCCTCTGGGGACTCAAACGTCGACTCGGCGAAGCCAAAAGGGGATGGGTCGAGGAGCTCCACAACGTCTTGTGGGCTTACCGCACAACGCCCCACTCAACAACCGGCGAGACCCCATTCCGACTAACATACGGGACTGAGGTTGTCATCTCGGTCGAAATTATGGAACCATCCAGACGAACCGAAAGCCCCCTCAACGAAGAAATGAACGACGAGGCGCTGAGGGACGAGCTCGACCTAGTCGAGGAAATCCGATCTGGCGCGGCCCTGCGCGAAGCCACCCTAAAACAACGAGTGGCTCTATGCCACAACGACAAGGTCATCAAGCGCGAGTTCGAAATCGGCAGCCTGGTATTACGAAGGAACCAGAAAGATTCCCGCGAAGGGAAGCTGGCTGCGAACTGGGAAGGACCTTATCGAGTCCACGGCACCACCGGTACCGGGGCATACTACCTCGAGCAATTAGACGGAGAGCCATTACCACGACCCTGGAACGCTGCTAAACTAAAGCAGTACTATAGTTAAAAACTACCAACGACACCTAGGACCCTCGACCGTCGATACCCGCGCTCGGTCAACGAGGAAAATACGTCCGACTCCGTAGAGAGGCTGAGGTACAGGCCCGACCTACGTCTAAACCGCACAACATCGTTCAACAAACGAGACCAATCAATAGTGCCCGACGTGGACACCTCCACCGAGATCCACCGTCGTAGTACCTGTAGGGAAGAACACCCAGCTCGCGATGGGCAGTTCACGCCGCGGGCAAATAACCTCGATCCAGGTGATATACCCGAACGACCGGCTCAGTCCGCATGCCTGGGAATCTCGAAGAAACTCGGGCTATCTTCAAAAGGGTCGAAAACAAATCTCTCCTCTCGAGGTCATCACTCCGATAAATTGGGTCATCGAGTGGAGCCCGAACGGAAGACTTAGGTAAAGTTTGCCAAGTCACAGCCATACACGGGCACGACCCGGGCACATAACTCGGGCCAATCATATCGGGCAATACATAAAATACATACACGGGCAAACAGTCAAATGGAAGTAAATTCATTCAATACGCCCGTAGGCAACAAAGCACATAAAAATAAATCGACCAAGAAGGCCGGCGATGTTCAGGAAGTACAACCAACGGGCACGCAGTGTAACACCCCAGTTCTATTTATTTGGAATTATCTTAATAAGAGTTATTTTATTTGAAACCAATAAAATTATTTTATTTGGGTTAATATAAAATAAAAGGATTATTATTTATTTTATAAATAATTGTAGAGAAAAAAAAATAAGGATTGAAGGTTATTGGGCTATGATGTTATTGGTAAAAGAGGGGGTGCAAGTGAAGTAAAATGTTATTTGGGACTTATATGTCACTTTTGCTCACTTTCACGTAAAACTGAGATTTTGGGATTTTGGAACTCAGAGAACGTGTAAAGAAGAGAAAGGAGAAGAAGGAGAAGATTGATCGAGGAAGTTGCAGGAGCTGCAGATTATCCAAGGTAAGGGGTTGATCATTCTTTTACTATGAATAAGTTGTGATATATATTCTATATGAGTTAGGGATTTGTAGGGATGATGGATTCTTGATGCCATGGTTGTTGTGATGATGAAACATGAATGGAATTGATTGGGTTTTGATGTGGTATTGATCCTATTGTATGCCTTAGATCATGGCTATATGGTAGGAATTCGATTTTGATGGTTTTAGGATGTTTGGGGATGATTAGGAATGAGTTGGGGTGATTTTGGGAAGCATAAAAACGTGAAATATGATGTTGCAGAGTCATCAACACGGGCCGTGTTGATGCACACGGGCACCCGTGTTGATCTTCTGTGTTGGTGCTCGGGTAGGTTTTCCCAAATATCATTTCGGCCATAACTTTTGAACCGTAACTCCGATTTAGGCGCTGTTTGATGCGTTGGAAAGCTAGTGAAATTTTCTATATGATTATGAGGAATTAAGTAGCTTTAAGAGCTTATTTTAATAAGTGATTATTGGAGAAAGTGTTTATGTTTATAAGTGAATTTGATTGTTATGTAGTTTAATGAAGTGTTTGGAGATATTTGGGATTGGAGCTCTGAAGAACGACGAACAATCGCTCAAGAGTTCGAAGCTGCAATTTGTTAAGGTAAGGGGGGCTACTACTCAATTTATATTTGCTTATGGGTTTAGATGCGATTGGTTGGGTAATCGTAGGATAATCCCCATTGTTGATTTAGATCGAAATTGTATGATCGTGAGTTTACCTTAGGTGTTCTAGGGATAACCTCAATGTTGTTAGGATTTCCCTAAAGGACGGGTAATATGTAACTTAAGGTCAATTTTAATAAAACTTGTTGTTGATGAAAGGATTGTTGATAAAATAGGATGTTTTAAAAACGAAAATTCTGAGTTTTGATTGATTTTGGAAAATGAGACCTTAAGTGAAATAATGCTGCTCTTAAGATTGGAAATTGACTAACGTAGAAGGGAGTTGTGTTCCAATTGATGTGTTGTTTTGAGTTATGCATAATTGATGTCGTTAGGTACCGAAATGCGCGTTTTGGCTGGTATTTCTCGCGTTTGGCTGTTGTTCTGAGCTGCTGCAGGTTCAGGAAAAATCTGACCCGCGCTCATCAACACGGGCCGTGTTGTTTCACACGGGCACCCGTGTTGATTCACTGTGTTGCCAAAAAATGTGTTTTCCAGACACATTTCAACACGGGCCGTGTTGATTTACACGGGCGCCCGTGTTGATCCCCTGTATTGGCAAAATAATGCGTTTTCTGGACACATTTCCACATGGGCAGTGTTGATTTACACGGGTACCCGTGTTAAACCTCATGTGTTGGTTTCTAAATGTTGTTTTCTGTGCATGCTGTTATGTACGAATTGATCCGGTTTTGATGTGCAGTGTTTGACATGTTTTGAATATGTGTTTATTGATTTCCTAGTGTTGATTGATGCTTGTATCGAATAATGATCGTATGTTATGATACCAACACTATATGGATTTTATTGTCATGCTTTTAGATGATGTATCAAGCATGAATTATGATATAACTTGATATGATTGAGGTTTAATAGTATGATGAGTGATTACATGCTATCCATATCCTGTTATGATTGATGTTGTTGATGTTGCATGATATGTTGATTGATGTTAATAGTATGCTGAGTGTTACATACTTTACATATCATGTTGCATTTGTTAATTCCCATTGTGTGGAATTAACATGGTGGCCAATATACGTGTCCGCGATTTAATGGAACGTTGAGGTGGTAGCCGTGTCCGTGATATAATGGAACGGTGAGTTATCCGTGACCCGAGATTTAATGGGGCGGTAAAATGGTACCACATGCATGGGTGTGTTGCATTACATTGAATATGACATGAATGGATGATTTTTCCAATGTTGTATTTGATTGATTGTATGCATGTATTGATACCAAATTGTTAACGATGTTTGATGTTAATTATAAGCATGAAAAGTAAGATATTATGAATATATGAATTGTAAAGGTTTTTGTAATCTATAAAACATGCTAATTGTTGGGTGATGCTTATGGTTTCCTAAATTGATTGTCATGAACGTATAATCAAATGTATAGTTGAGATGCTCACCCTTACTGTTGAATATTTCAGATTGAGGAGCTTCGTTCAGGTGTTTGGCGAAGGCTTGTTGTTTCTAGTTTATTTCCGTTTAAGTATTGTCCGGGTCATGCTCTGGTAGTTGTAACTCCGGGAACGTTTGTTTGTCGAGCTGTTTTAGTCAGACTCGTTTATTTCCTTATGTTTGTTATAATATGATGTTGATATTTTCCAGGTGTTAATCCCTGATGATTTTAAAAATATTATAACATTGGTTTTGTTAATTAAATTATTCCGCTGTGTAAACATGTATGAGTTGCTTCTATGTTATGCATGACAGAAACTTGTTTTTATTAAAAGAGAATTGTGACATCCTCGTTAATACATGTACTCTGAATTTATGATTTTAATTATTTGTGAAATTTTGTTCGGGGTTTTAGAGGGTGTTACAATAGTGGTATCAGAGCATGGTCGGTCTGTCCGGCCAAGTTGTTATGTCAGTATCATTACCCTTGGTACGCAATAAGTGTTTGAAAACACTGTTGGTACTTCTTTGTTTTGGATCACTTGATTGCAGGGATAAGTTGCGATAAGTGGGAGAGAAGCTTTTCTTCTCGGATGCGCTTCAGTTGTGATATGCCGGTTCAGAATGTTGCTGACGGCGACAATGCAAATGTTGTTGAAGTTTGGATGCTTCCTGAATGCGAAGGTGATATAGATTCAAGAATTTTGGTATGCTAGTGAACTCGTATGGGAAATTGGATTAAACTGCATATTTTTGTTGTCATCGCAGTGCGCGCTGGCCTTCACGGCGCGTACTGTGTGGTTTTGTGGAAAATGGCTAAATTATGTTTTGATCTCTAATGGTCGGAAAGTGGAACTAAACCTTAGTTGATTGCCTTGAGGAATATTTTGGATACTATTAGTGTAGTAATTGGACTAATCTCCTATGGTAGCAGGCCACTAAAGTCAATGTATGTTGTTATGTTCGAAGAATTGTGTTAAAAACTTGGTGTGCGAGTTATTCTAGATGGTTGTAATTTACACTATTTCATCAAGTATTATGAAGTTGTTGAAGGCGACGTTGATTGGAAGAGTGCAAAGGTCATTGAGTCGCTGTTGTTGCGAACCGGCGAGAGTATGGACTCATGAATCTGTATCGGTCAAGTTGAAAATGTGGGTAGGTTTTTAGACGGTGAATTTAAGACAATTGAGAATAAAGTCTATTCCAAAGAAAATGATAAGTTGAAGGGATTAACTCGTCGGATTGTATGTCTTTAGTATAGTTGGATTAATATCGGATGATTTTCGTAGTTGGATAAAAAGAAAGGATGTGGGTGAATTTTGGAAGAAAGAGAGAAAGATGGAACTTATGTTCATCAATCTCAAATTCAGATTTTTGTAATTTTGGAGCAGCTGTTAGTAAAAGTGGTATAACTTTTTACTCGTGATTCCGATAAAAGCGGTTATTGACTTTTTGGAAAGCTTACGAAATTCCATATAGTTTGCATATAAGAATTGTCTTCGGAAAGTTCGTGAAGAAGGAGAAAAATGCATTTTAATATTTGGGTCTGATGCTGAATTTTGGAAAATTCTGCATGCGGGAATTATGAACCAGTCCCATTGCAAAGATGATAACTTTTTGCTCGTAACTTGGATTTGAGCGATTCATGAAGTTATAGAATCTACAAGTAATTACCTTCATTATAGAATATAATTTTATGCTTGGGAGGCATGTATCGAAGGAAATAATTGTGTTGGACGTTGAGTGTTTCTTGTTGAAAAATTGAAAGAGTGAAGAAGGATGTAAAGTATGGATAAAGGAATTTTATTCCGATGTTGTCGAAAGATGTGTTGTAGTAGGTTGTTGTATGACGTTAGTGTTCGTATCTTCGGATAACTTTGGGATCCGTATCTTGTGTTTGGATTGTTGGATTGATGTTCTGTTTGAACCTGCAAGGAGATAAAAGTATATTTCCTTTATATGAAAATGTTTCCAAGTGTGGTAGAAGTATTCTCATAGGAAGAGACTTTGAAGTCGGTTGAGGAATTATAAACTTTTTGGACATGGGTGGTTGTTATTGCCGTTGTTGAGACGAGCTCAATCGAAAAATGTTGTTTGGAAATGAGTTGAGAGACATGTTGTTCTGCATGGAAGGATGCGAAAGTGTCTGAGGTGGATCTCATGATGATTGGTAATTGTTGGATTATGATGTTGTGAATGATTTGAGAAAGAGTTCGGAAGGAACACTATTATAGTTTGGTAACGATGGTTTATGCTCCGTTATGGTTTTCGTCTATCTATTGGCAAATTGAGGAACTGATCACCCTTAATCTATTGTTGATAGTAGACGGAATCATAGTTGATGGATAGATGTGTTGTGTCGACTAGTATAGTGCATTCTGAAGAATATGTTGTTATTTTTGTTTCTTGTTGCTATTTAAAAGAAGTGAAATTATAAGTTTGTTTATTAAAGTGCGAGTTTGGTTGGAAGAAGATGAGTCATCTTGTTGGAATTAATTGGACCCATGTATTGTATGTGGTTGTAATGTGGTTATGTTTTTAAGACGATTTTTGAGGATTATGTTACTAAAAAGATGATAAAGTCGTAGTTATGTTTTATGACGATTGGGAATTCATGGAAGTATATGAATGTTTCATCCAAGAGTGGCAATTGGAGTAAACTTGGTAGAGTTGATACTTTATAAGTAATCAGAGTTGCGCATCTGAAGCGTGATGTGCCAGAGTATGTTGGTTTATTATAAATGTCAGTTGATTTAATAAGGATATTAATGTGGTTGTTGGTTTATGGAGAGTTGTATATAATTTTTGGATTAAGACCCGTAAGCAAATGTTATGAGAATTTTGTTTTCGTTGTTGTGATGTCAGTGTTGATTACTAAAAGGAATGGTAATATTTCAGATTGGGTTAAAGGTGATTTGGTCGGTTATGTGGATGTCACTATAAGAGTGATATGACGAGAGTAATCAAGTTGTAAGTATTTGGTTGATAATTGGAATTCGTATATTAAGGAATGAATTGGCGCGTGAGTTTGTATTAAGAATGTTGTCAAGATGATAATATGATGGTTGTATATTCAAGTATAAGTAGTTTGCGGATGTTATTACTTCATAAGCGATGTATCAAGACGGTGTTGAGGGTGTCGATGAGCTAATATCGGGTATATCGTTATGATTAGTTGTGTATGTTTTGGTGTCGATATGGTCGCTAAGTTGATCATGTAATATTGTTAAGACGAAAAGAAGACGTTGTGTGCCTGAGTGCAACAGTTGTTGGTTGATAATACGTTGAGTGTTTGGTATGTCCAGAATTGGTGTTGAGAGTGGTTGTGTCGATTGGATTTTCGAGGACGAAAATATCCTAAGTGGGGGAGAGTTGTAACACCCCAGTTCTATTTATTTGGAATTATCTTAATAAGAGTTATTTTATTTGAAACCAATAAAATTATTTTATTTGGGTTAATATAAAATAAAAGGATTATTATTTATTTTATAAATAATTGTAGAGAAAAAAAATAAGGATTGAAGGTTATTGGGCTATGATGTTATTGGTAAAAGAGGGGGTGCAAGTGAAGTAAAATGTTATTTGGGACTTATATGTCACTTTTGCTCACTTTCACGTAAAACTGAGATTTTGGGATTTTGGAACTCAGAGAACGTGTAAAGAAGAGAAAGGAGAAGAAGGAGAAGATTGATCGAGGAAGTTGCAGGAGCTGCAGATTATCCAAGGTAAGGGGTTGATCATTCTTTTACTATGAATAAGTTGTGATATATATTCTATATGAGTTAGGGATTTGTAGGGATGATGGATTCTTGATGCCATGGTTGTTGTGATGATGAAACATGAATGGAATTGATTGGGTTTTGATGTGGTATTGATCCTATTGTATGCCTTAGATCATGGCTATATGGTAGGAATTCGATTTTGATGGTTTTAGGATGTTTGGGGATGATTAGGAATGAGTTGGGGTGATTTTGGGAAGCATAAAAACGTGAAATATGATGTTGCAGAGTCATCAACACGGGCCGTGTTGATGCACACGGGCACCCGTGTTGATCTTCTGTGTTGGTGCTCGGGTAGGTTTTCCCAAATATCATTTCGGCCATAACTTTTGAACCGTAACTCCGATTTAGGCGCCGTTTGATGCGTTGGAAAGCTAGTGAAATTTTCTATATGATTATAAGGAATTAAGTAGCTTTAAGAGCTTATTTTAATAAGTGATTATTGGAGAAAGTGTTTATGTTTATAAGTGAATTTGATTGTTATGTAGTTTAATGAAGTGTTTGGAGATATTTGGGATTGGAGATCTGAAGAACGACGAACAATCGCTCAAGAGTTCAAAGCTGCAATTTGTTAAGGTAAGGGGGGCTACTACTCAATTTATATTTTCTTATGGGTTTAGATGCGATTGGTTGGGTAATCGTATGATAATCCCCATTGTTGATTTAGATCGAAATTGTATGATCGTGAGTTTACCTTAGGTGTTCTAGGGATAACCTCAATGTTGTTAGGATTTCCCTAAAGGACGGGTAATATGTAACTTAAGGTCAATTTTAATAAAACTTGTTGTTGATGAAAGGATTGTTGATAAAATAGGATGTTTTAAAAACGAAAATTCTGATTTTTGATTGATTTTGGAAAATGAGACCTTAAGTGAAATAATGCTGCTCTTAAGATTGGAAATTGACTAACGTAGAAGGGAGTTGTGTTCCAATTGATGTGTTGTTTTGAGTTATGCATAATCGATGTCGTTAGGTACCGAAATGCGCGTTTTGGCTGGTATTTCTCGCGTTTGGATGTTGTTCTGAGCTGCTGCAGGTTCAGGAAAAATCTGACCCGCGCTCATCAACACGGGCCGTGTTGTTTCACACGGGAACCCGTGTTGATTCACTGTGTTGCCAAAAAATGTGTTTTCCAGACACATTTCAACACGGGCCGTGTTGATTTACACGGGCGCCCGTGTTGATCCCCTGTATTGGCAAAATAATGCGTTTTCTGGACACATTTCCACACGGGCAGTGTTGATTTACATGGGTACCCGTGTTAAACCTCCTGTGTTGGTTTCTAAATGCTGTTTTCTGTGCATGCTGTTATGTACGAATTGATCCGGTTTTGATGTGCAGTGTTTGACATGTTTTGAATATGTGTTTATTGATTTCCTAGTGTTGATTGATGCTTGTATCGAATAACGATCGTATGTTATGATACCAACACTATATGGATTTTATTGTCATGCTTTTAGATGATGTATCAAGCATGAATTATGATATAACTTGATATGATTGAGGTTTAATAGTATGCTGAGTGATTACATGCTATCCATATCCTGTTATGATTGATGTTGTTGATGTTGCATGATATGTTGATTGATGTTAATAGTATGCTGAGTGTTACATACTTTACATATCATGTTGCATTTGTTAATTCCCATTGTGTGGAATTAACATGGTGGCCAATATACGTGTCCGCGATTTAATGTAACGTTGAGGTGGTAGCCGTGTCCGCGATATAATGGAACGGTGAGTTATCCGTGACCCGAGATTTAATGGGGTGGTAAAATGGTACCACATGCATGGGTGTGTTGCATTACATTGAATATGACATGAATGGATGATTTTTCCAATGTTGTATTTGATTGATTGTATGCATGTATTGATACCAAATTGTTAACGATGTTTGATGTTAATTATAAGCATGAAAAGTAAGATATTATGAATATATGAATTGTAAAGGTTTTTGTAATCTATAAAACATGCTAATTGTTGGGTGATGCTTATGGTTTCCTAAATTGATTGTCATGAACGTATAATCAAATGTATAGTTGAGATGCTCACCCTTACTGTTGAATATTTCAGATTGAGGAGCTTCGTTCAGGTGCTTGGCGAAGGCTTGTTGTTTCTAGTTTATTTCCGTTTAAGTATTGTCCGGGTCATGCTCTGGTAGTTGTAACTCCGGGAACGTTTGTTTGTCGAGCTGTTTTAGTCAGACTCGTTTATTTCCTTATGTTTGTTATAATATGATGTTGATATTTTCCAGGTGTTAATCCCTGATGATTTTAAAAATATTATAACATTGGTTTTGTTAATTAAATTATTCCGCTGTGTAAACATGTATGAGTTGCTTCTATGTTATGCATGACAGAAACTTGTTTTTATTAAAAGAGAATTGTGACATCCTCGTTAATACATGTACTCTGAATTTATGATTTTAATTATTTGTGAAATTTTGTTCGGGGTTTTAGAGGGTGTTACACGCAGGCCCCAAACAAATATCAATAAGGCACGCAGGCCCATCATCATCTTACAATCCGGTTTCCCCGGAGCCACCATCATCGACAACAGGAGAGTCGGGCGGGGGTACGATCGCGCCATCCACGATCTGAGACATGTAGCCCGTCCCTTCAGTGATCAAACCAGGATTCAGCAAGGAAAGCTGGCTGACCACGGAGTCGAACCCCTCCTCCATAGCGTCGACACAATCCGCTTCGAGGAGCCGAAAATGGGCGACCAACTCCGATCGACTCCTCAAAGCTACTATATCCTCCGGCTCATCCTCGGCAGGAAGCATGGCTACTTTCAGGTCCTCGATCTCTTGGGTTAGGCGCCCGATGTCGGTCTCCAGACGCTCCCGGACCGCACAGAGAAGCTCTCTCTCCTCGGCTAACTTCCCCAAATTCTCCTTCTCCGGAGTTAACATCTCTCTCTCGGCAGCCAGCAGCGATGCTTGCTCCCGGAACATCTCCTCGGAGCGCTCCAGGGCAGTCCTTAACTTTCGCGAGCTCGAGGTGAGGGTCACCTTCTCCTGTTCCAATTCTTCAATTCGGACAGGATCCTCCCCTTCCTCGGACAGCACTACGGCCATTTCAGCCATTTTCACAAGCCCGACCATATTGGCGGCCAGGTGCCTCCTCCGGTCCTCCTTGCTCATCCTCTTGATAGCCTCAGCCTCATCGACAGTCACGGACAAGGGGAACCCCTCGAAGAAACCCTCCTCTTTGAAGCAAGGGGGCAACCCGAAGGACCTTACGACGCTGGAATCCTCGCCGACCGCCGGCCCACTTTCCACCCGGTTCCTTTTTCTTGGTATCAGGTCGGCATGTGGATCGACCTCCTGGACCTCCGGGGTCTCTTTCGAAGCAGCCCCCGAGCTAGGTGACGAATCCACCCTCACCACATGAGGAGCGCCCGGACTATGCGGCAGGCCCATCCTCGTTGCTTGGGGAGCCTTCACCACCCTCTTGCCCCGCTTCTAGTCACAAGACAGCTTCAAGAGTCTCTCCCGTCGCCCGGCCATCGAACCTGCACAATAAAAAACCGGGTTAGTGTCGAGCAAATAAACAAACAAATGACAAGTAAAGAAATTCAAGCAATAAACGACCTAGCAGACGAGCAGCCTGCCCGAATGACTGGCACTCCACGAGCGCCTTAGTATCGATCGGTCGGGCCTCGAATGTCAGATAACCCTCCTCGTCCAGGACATCTTCCCCCTCCCTCGTAGCCCACCTGGCGGGGTGGAAGCTATTAACGTACCGACAAAGAGTGTCGTAAGCTTTCTCATCCTCGGAACACATGTCTCCCGCAGAAGTATGATAATACCCAGTTCCGTGCTCGTAATGCCTAGAAATCCAATGCACGGGGAACTTGGTCGTGCGTCCCAACACCGGATACCCTTCGTTATCTAAAAGTGCCTCCCCGTCATCGTCGCTTATCGGCGCTTCCTCCTCGTATAGGGACTCTAAAGCGGTTGTGGTAACCGGCCTCACGACATACCACTTGTCTTTAAAACCCCGCACGGAGTCCATGTACATCTTAAATAATCTCTTCGACTGTTTCAAGGAGACCCAGCTGTGCTTTCCTCCTCGGGACTGGCGCTGCAGATGGAAAATTCTGAAGAAAAGAGGTATGGTCGCCCCGATCCTCAGAAAACGACAGGTCAGCTCAAATGCCCGGATAAAGGCAAGCGAGTTCGAGTGTAGCTGCGACGGGGCCAGCCCCAAATGGGCGAAGACCCCGGCCTGAAAGTCGCTGAAGGGCAGCTGCAGCCTAAGGTCTTTGAATGCAATTTCATACATGGGGAAACTGTACTCGGGGTACACCGAGCAAATCCGAGCAGTGGAGGTCGGTCGCGTAACGACGAAATTCTTTTGAAAATCAGGTTGGCCGTGGCTCGCCTCAAGGACAGCGTATGGCTTTCAGCTACGCCGACTATAGACCGAGGCGATTCCTCTGGGCTCGGCGCCCACCCAGTCCAACAGAGGGTCTTCCACGGTGTCGATCAAACTCACAGCCTCATCGGCACTTTGTTCCTCCCTTTCGGGGCGTCCAGAAGAGCACGGCTCGTCCGCCATGGTTACCTACAGAGCACGGGAAACCAGTCAATTGGGCACGAAACCATACGCTCGTCGTAACGGACAAGATAGAGTGCGCGACAAACCACGTCGCTCTACGCACGACCACAGTTGGTTTGAAACAAAAATAGCAGTCGCCTCCCCGACTTCCAGATACCTCGACGGGCCCTTCTACAAGCCGCCTAAACAAACCGACAACGCGGTCACTCATAAATACGCCGACCCGGGGTATGAACATGGCGAGCAATATCATAAAGCCTAAAGCCAGAACCATGAACATACCGGGCACGATCGTGAATTAGGCGCCCTGGATCATGAAGACCCCGGGCAGCACTGCAGATTATAACCTAAACCATGCATCTGTCGGCCACGAGCATGTGTTTGCCGACCCTAAGCATGAATTTGTCGGGCTAAACATGAATTTACCGGGCTAGTCCCACACGCACAGCCTCTAAAACGTCTAAAAACGATGAAAATCATGCATCACAACAGAAAAACAGATAAGATAAGTCACTTACTTGGAATCAAGGAGTAGATTCGGCAACGGAGGTAAGGAATTGGTGACGGAGATCGCGGCGATGCTATGAGAATCTGGAAAAACAACAGCAACAGAAGCGCGAAGAGTAGTAACGCGTTATGGGGCCCAAGGATCCTATTTATAGTGATGACGTGGAATACCAAACGTCACCCCGGGCAACCACAAAGTTTCTCTCCTCGACGCACGGCTCCCCTAGGTAATAATGACCCTATCCTCATAGGGTGGCGGCACAGTTCCCAAAAGATACCTCGCGTGCTCGACAGACGCGCGTCGTTGAGGAATCCCCGAGCATTCCCCGCGAAGGACTTGTCTCCGAGCACGATACGGGGAAGCCCTCGAGGAGCTGCGTCTCTGGCCCGGGCACGAGGCCCCGAAACGGAAGCAACCTAAGATCAAGCCATGGCTCCTAACCCAAGGAACCACGACTTGGGGGGCTCCTGTTCTGGACTGGGCCCGACTGGCCCAATAGCATTGATGAGGCCCAATCCAAACGGACTTGTTGGGGGCCACGCCGACCAAAGGGTCACAGTCGTGCCCGACGTGGACACTGGGGCCACTTGCTCGACCGCCTACTGTCCAGCTCGACCTTACCCCGAGCATCTCTCTTAGGGCAGACTCAGTCCACTGCACTCTCACGGGACTCCGAAAAGACCGCGTCTCTGTCCGCACGCACTTCACGCAGAACATCCAGGGAGGGGACCACGTGCGGGTCCCCACTACGCACGTAGAACCTGGCAGTTCCTCCATTGGGCCAAACCTGCCCGGCCCAATGAAGGAACCTTGGCCCAGCGCTGGGGGCTATAAATACCCTCTGTTCCAGAGGGTCAGGTATTCATCATTCTACCCATACTTACTATTGCCTGCTCGTGCTCTTACTTACTTCAGCATCGGAGTGTCTTGCAGGTACCCCCCCCACCTCGTTCAAACTTTCAGCTCAGAGCCAGTCGTGACGGTCCAAGTCTGATCAGGTTAGATCAGATATAAAAAGATCTAAAAAGATATTCTTAAAATATAAATTAATATATTAATATCTAAAAAAGATATTTATAAAATATAAATTAATTCTAACATCATCCCTTAATTTATATTTACCCGAAACTGACAACACCAATTTCATCCCTCAAACTAAGAAATTGATCAGTCTTGATAGATTTTGTTAGAACATCTGTCAGCTGTTTCTGGGTGCTACAGCACAACTTCTAATATTATATTCTGAACCTGATTCCTCAGAAAGTGATACTTGATCTCAATGTACTTGTTTCTCTCATGCAACATTGGGTTCTTGGCAAGATTGATTGCAGACTTGTTATCAATCATCAGCTTCAGTGGTTTATTTACCTTAATTTTTAGATCTTGCAGCAAGTTCAGAATCCACACAGCTTGGCATGCAGTCAGAGCGCCTGCAATATATCCAACTTCACAGGTTGACAGCACAACAACAGGTTGCTTCTTGGAACAGCGAGAAATAGGACCTCCCAGAAATTTGAATAAGTACCCAAAAGTACTTCTTTTGTCAACTCTATCTCCGCACCAATCAGAATCTGAATAACTCATAAATTCTGATTCGATCTTTCTTTCAGACGGAAATAACACTCCATACTTCAGAGTTCCCATCACATACCTCAGAATCCTAACAGCAACTTGACACTTTGGTTTACTCATAAATCTGCTAACCATTCCAACTGCATAACAAATATCAGGTCTGGTATTACACAAATACCTCAGAGAACCAACCATTTGTTTGAAGGGTGTAGCATCCACATCCTCTCCATCAGAATCAGAATCCAACTTCTGATTTGTATCAGCAGGTGTGATAGCAACTTTGCAATTCTCTAGCTTAAATCTCTTCAAAAGCTCAAGTTCATACTTCATCTGATGCAAAATGATTCCTTTCTCAGAATACATAAATTACATCCCTAGAAAGAAACTCATTTTCCCAAGATCTGTCATCTCAAACTCATTCATCAGAACCTTCTTGAACTCAAATATCTCTTATTCAGAACTTCCTGTGAGCAATATGTCATCAACATACAAACATACCAAAATCATATTACCTTCTGAAGTGTGCTGAACATAAACACCATACTCCATCTCACACTTCTGAAACCCTTGTCCCTTGAAAAGTGAATCAATCTTCAAATTCCAAGCTTTGGGCGCTTGATTCAATCCATATAAGGCTTTGTGTAATTTGAACATCACCCCTTCATATTTCTTTTTCTCAAATCCAGAAGGTTGTGATACGTATACATCTTCTTGCAATGGACCATTCAGAAATGCAGATTTTACATCTAAGTACATCAAAGGCCAATTCATTTTAGCAGTTATTGTAATCACTAGTCTGATTGTTTAATGTCTCGCTACAAGTGAAAACATTTCAGAGTAATCCAGACCAGGCTTCTGTAGAAAGCCTCTTACTACTAATTTTTCTTTGTGTATGCCAATTGATCCATTTGGCTTTAGCTTCTGCTTGAAAACCCATCTAACGTTGATGGCTTTCTTGCCTTTTGGAAGTTATGTCAGCTTCCAAGTCTTGTTTCTCTCTATAGCATCAAGTTCTTCTTTCTTGGCCTACCACCAGACTTGCTGCTTAAGAGCCTCTTTCTTACTCATGGGTTCGGAGTCTACTAACATTGCACACTGAATAACTTCTCTTTCAGAGTCTACTTCAGTTTCTTGCAACATGTCAAACTCTACAAACCTTCTTGGGATGCTTCTGACTCTATGTGGCCTCTGAACTTGTTCAGAATCACCTTATCATTCAGAACCACTTCCTCCAGAAATACCATCTTTAAAAGTTGGATCACTTTCAGAAGCTCTGCCTTCAGAAGTTCCACTTTCAGAATCACTGTCAAAGACTGAATTTCCTTCAGAAGCTCTTCCTTTAAAAGGTTCATCCTTAGAGTCATTATTTTCACCAGAAACATGATCATCTGTAGAAGCTTGTCCTCCAGAACCTACGTATTTAGAGTTTTCCCTTCTAGAAGCATGATCACCACCAAACTCTGGATCATCAAAATTTGGGTTAGAATCATCAGAATCAGAGTCACCATCTGACTCACCTTCAGAGTTTCCAGAGTCATCATCTTCTGACTCTTCAGAATCACAATCTTCTCCGGATTCTGACTTGTCTTCAAAATCTCCAGTGTCATCTTCTGATTCTGACTTGTATTCAAACACTCCATCAGAGTCAGAATATTCAGAGTCATGTTCTTCCCCTTCAGAATCAGAAAATGACAATTTCATTGGTTCCTCGTCAGATTCATAAGCCATAAATAGCACAGGTTCATCATCAGACTCTCCTTTGGCTATATTTTCTTCTTTTGACTCCCTTTCTTTGTTTGACCAGAAATCTTTGGCATAGTGACCAAAGTTCTTACAATGGTAACACTAAAAATTCTTCTTGTCAGACTTCTCCTTTCCCTTCTGAACATTCTTCTACCTATCAAAGTTTGAAGCTTCTGACCTTTGACCACCATTAGTTTTCTTTCTGGCTTTTGACCAATTCTTCTTCTGATACTTCTTACCAGAAGTTACTTTCAGAGTCTGCTGCTCTACTTCCCTCTTAGAAGTTCTCACAGTCATACACAACCCATGTGCCTCTAGACTATTTTGCAGTTCTTTAACTCTCATAATGCTCAGATCTTTGGAATGTTCAATTGCTACCACAATGTAATTGAACTGAGAAGTTAAAGATCTCAATATCTTCTCAACGATTACTTGTTCAGAAAGGGTTTCTCCACAAGCTTTCATCTCATTAGTGATCAGAATCACTCTAAAGATGTACTCAGAAACCTTCTTGTTGTCCTTCATGTTGAGATTCTCATATTGCTTTCGGAGAGACTGAAGCTTCACCTTCTTCACTGATGTGCCACCACCGTAACATTTGACCAGTGTGTCCCACACAGCCTTTGTTGTTTCAGAATCAGCAATCTTCTCAAACACATTCGCATCCACACATTGATGAATGTAGAATAACGCCTTATGTTCTTTCTTCCTTAGTGCCTTCTGTGTCATCTTTTGTGCCTCTGTTGTGTCTGCTTCTAACAGATCATAGCCATCGATGACAAGATCTAACACATCTTAAGAACCAAACAACACGCGCATCTGGATCTTCCAACGATTCCAGTTTTTTCCATAAAATACTGGAAGCTTGGAATGGATATCGTTGTCGTTTCCGTTTATCTTCTACCTTGTACAATTTACATAGAATCTCAATAAAGGAGTGTTTCCTAAATTACACAGATTCAGAACATTGTAATTCTCAATCACGCGATACTTTCCCCGTGGGTTTCGAACCGAAGCTCTAGATACCAATTGTTGGTGCACAAAGAAGAGATGAAAGGAAAAATAAATATATTTAATGACGGCTACAAAAATAAGGAATAATGATTTACAATGAATTACATTGACCTACCTCACTAGGATATTTATACGCAAAATTAGGATATAATAAAATCCTAAATATCCTCTAACAAAGATATAAAAAGATCTAAAAAGATATTCCTAAAATATAAATTAATATATTAATATCTAAAAAAGATATTCCTAAAATATAAATTAATTTTAACAATTCTAATACTAAATTCTTTCATAAAACCATGAAACAACGGTTTAGAAGGAATTTTTTGTTGGGTTACAACTCTCCTAATAGTTGGATTGATAAGGTGGAATAAGTCAAAGATGGGATCAAAATTCATTTTGAGCGTCGTTTTCAGGAGACTTGGTTCAATAGACCTAATTTAGTGGGATCTGAATTTTATCAACTTTCGGCAGAGGAGAGATTATATTTGGAGGTCCCTTTTCGAAGGATGAAATCAAAGAGGTGTTGTGGGGTTATGATGGAGAGAAGAGTCCGGGTACGGATGGTTTTAACATGGGTTTTTTCAAGTCTTGTTGGTCAGTGGTTAAGGTTGATGTGGTTAATTTTTTGAATGAGTTTCATACTTCTCCTATTATCCCTAAAGTGATCACGACAGCTTTTTTAGCTTTGATTCCAAAAGCTGAGAATTTGGTTTCTTCGAATTAATATAGGCTGATTTGTCTCATTAGTAGCTTATACAGAATCTTGGCTTTGCTTATTTCTTCGCGGTTGAAGTTGGTGATTAGTAAGCTAATTTCTCCTTGTCAATCGGCTTTCCTTTCTGTTAGGAACATGTTGGATGGGGTTCTCGTTTTGAATGAGGCCATGGATTTTGCATAGAGGAATAAGAAAAGTTGTTTGTTGTTGAAAGTGGATTTTGAGAAGGCTTACGATTGTGTCTCTTGGAATTTTCTTCGTTTTATGATAGAGAGGATGGAATTTGGTCCTATTTGGAGAGCTTGGATGGAGGCTCTTGTCTTTAATAGTTCTTTATATATCCTTGTTAATGGGAGTCCTACCAAGGATTTTATGGTTTCAAGAGGCCTTAGATAGGGGGATCCTTTTTCTCCATTCCTCTTTCAATTGGTGGCGGAGGTGTTAGCGGCTATGATGAAGAAAGCTTTTAATTTGGGCGAGATTGATGGATTTCGGTTACAAGATGCCTTACACTTTGAAATCCTTCAATTTGCCAATGATACTATATAATTGGGTGAAGGTTCTTAGAAAAATATTTGGAGTATAAAGGCCCTTTTCCGTAGTTTTGAGTTGGTCTCGGGCTTGCGTATCGATCTTTTTAAGAGTAGGATCATGGGCGTTAATGTGGTTCAGGATTTTATTCAGGCAGCCTCTACTTTTCTCGATTGTGAGATCAGTAATCCTTCCTTTTTGTTTCTTAGTATTCCGGTGGGGATTAAGCCTATGAGGAAAGATGTTTGGAAACCTATTATTTCCAAGATCAAAAGAAGACTTTCTAGTTGGAAGAATATGAACCTTTTGATGGGGGGAAGAGTTGTCCTATTGAATGCAATCTTGACCAATATCCCCATCCACTTCCTTTCCTTATATAAAACTCCAAAGTCGGTAATTAAAGAGATTATTATGCTTCGGAGAGCGTTTTTGTGGGGCGGTGTGGAGGAGAAGTAGAAGATTAATTGGGTTGGTTGGGATTCTATTTGTATGCCTAAGAAGGAGGGAGGTCTTGGCATTAAACATTGTGGGTTGTTCAACATTGCTCTTCTTTGCAAGTGGAAGGGAGAATCTTGAATGATGACTCATCTATTTGGACTAACATTCTTTCTTGCAGGTACAGTGACATTAAGAGGCGGATGTTAATCGATTCTCCTCCTCGGTTGGGATCTAAGGTTTCTCTTGGGTGGAAAGACTTGTGTGCAGTTGGTATACATCTTGAAATTGACAGAGAAAATTGGTTCACCTCTTCTATTACTTGTAAATTAGGATATGGTAATTTCATTGATTTTTGGCGGGATCGTTGGTTGGGTTCTACACCTTTTTGCGGGCTCTTTCCAGATCTTTTCTTCTTTGCTTCTTCCGACTATGGGCTGATTTCCCTTAATGGTTGTTGAAATTCAGATGCTTGGGTTTGGCAACCTTTTTCCTCGACGCCGAATCTTCCCCGAGCAGCGGTTGTTTCTTTGGATGATTTGTTGTTGATCTTGCATCAGGTTCTACTATCTCGTGGAGTTGTCGATCGTTGTTCGTGGTTGGAGACTCCTTTTGCATCGCCTTCCATCGAGGATGAATTTATCTAGACGTAGTGTTTTAGTGGGTCAAGACAATTTGGTTTGTCCCTTATGTTTTGGAGTTGAAGAAGAAATTGATCATCTTTTTGTTGGTTGTCTGGTGTCGTCCTCTTGGTGGATTAGAGCTTCTGATTGGCTCCAAGTATCTCTTAACTCAAATTCGGATTCTATTGTTGATAGGTTGATTTCCTTTAAATCTTCTTATAGACTTAAGTTCCATTTGAATTCGGGATAGATTTTTGGTTTAGCCTTTTGTTGGGTTGTTTAGATTTGTAGGAATGTTATTCTTTTTTAATGGGATATTCTTTATAAGTTGGACGGTTTGGATATGTTCAAGTTTTTGGCTTGGGAGTAATTTTTATTGAATTATAATTCTGATAGTAACGTGTAGTGGTTGGGGTGGTATGTCTTTCTAATTTCTTATTTAATTCGTTAATTGGAATTTTGTCTTTTGTTTTTATTGGATTGTGTCCCTCTTATACCGTTTACTTTATAATCACTTTGTTTAAACTTTATTTTTCGCTTTCAACTTAACTTAAGTACCTTTTGATTCAACAGATTTAACTTTAATTTGTTATTTCATCTGTTGTGTTTTCTTCTTTATTAATACTTTAAATTTTTTTTTCATGTTTAGTTATCACGATTAAAAATTATTTAAAGAATGTTTATCATCAAAACTATTTAATGATACACAAGACTTTATAAGTTCCCTCTCGATGACCACAAAGGTAGAAGAAGTAAAACACCCATCATGAAACTCACTATTATACTTGTTCAATTAGTTTTTAGGTGGTCAAACCCTCACACTTTGATGAATACATGCATCCACTAGGTCATAGAATGTACCACTTGTTCCTTTCTTTTTATTTTCCTAAGTCACTTGTTAATTAAGGACAATCATAAGCATGGGTTGTACTTTGATTACCAATTCACTTTGATCATATATCACTTAGACCACTTCTTACATAAATCATACTTCACATTTCAAATAATTGTAAATTTGTAATTCATATAAATCATATTTTACATCCGTCGAACTTCACAAAAATCATATTTCAAATAAGTTGCAATATACATAATAATAAGAGACTTTTCGAGTCACGTAAACTAAGGTTATTATTATAACACAAATTCATAGTACACATAGTTGATATATTCGATTAGAAATAACAACAACACGTGATAAGATTCTAAATATCACAATACTAAAAACTATATTGAATTCATAGTAATTAAATATAGTAGTTAAAGAGACATAAGATCATCCAAATAAACGAACATGTGAGCTTATCGAATTAGTTAACATAACACAACACAACATTGTTTGAGGTACACTATCACCGTTACAACAAATTCATAGAACATTAATCACATATTACAACCTATGTAAGATATATAAACTCATTTTGATCTTAAGTTACCCAAATAATATTAATTAATCAATTTAAATTTAATCACTAATAAGACTTTAAAAAATTGGAGTCTCAAAGAAAAATGTGCTAGTTGTACACACATTATTTTATTATTTTATTTCAACTTTCTTGTTATTAATTTTATTGTGATATACTTTAATATAGTATTTTTTATTAAAATATTTATAATTCATCCCTATTCGATAGAGTTTTGTATCCTTCCCTAAAAATATCTACGAGAGTTGTTAGATTTAGATTTAGAAATATTTTATGAGCTAAAGAACTAGGATTATGAATGTGTGTGTTCCCTAATAATTTTTGCAAAGTGCATGCATGAAGACCAAGTCATTCAATAAGTGGCTAACAACATCTCATTTGTCAATTGAAAGCAATTGAAAGAACAAGAAAAGTAAACATGATTGAGCATAAGTAGGTACACTTGAAGTCTTCAAAGAGATTTTTATCCATACATATTTCATAGTGACTAGTTACAAGATCTTCATATCTATTACAAACATTATTAGAAAATACATAACATGCAATTATATATCACGAGAGTGAGATAGAACATGAAGTTAGAGTCACTTTCAAAGTTAAAAAAATGGTAACAATTTCAAATATAAACTCCATTCATTTGTTCCATTAGAAAATATGTGAATCCAAAACCATATTATCATGAACAAGAGGTCACAACTCACAAGCTATGTAAAATACAAATACATGAACATGAAACCAAAAATCCTCATGCAGCCAAAATGGCATTAGAAAATCACAACACTTGTTTCCCTGTCAAAGTAATGCTAATAGACAACATCATGTCAGAACCTCATTGGTTAACTTGACGCAAAAGGAAGAAAATTCCACAACTTGTGCATTCAATAATGCCAACGATTCTCCCAACAAATTCTGATGCCTCATTAAATGCATTTTGCACACATTATATCACCTTCTCTCTCTTTCATTTTCAATCTTTACCACCTCACCAACTATATATATATATATTTCTATATTTCTATTAAATTGTTCAAGAAATAATTGACAAAATATCATTATATACTTTCTCTTGGTTGTTTTATATATATTTCATGATTTCTATGAGATCTAAGAAAAAAATTTGATAATTTGATAAAAACATTATAAATAAGGACGCAATTTCCAAGCAGTTGGCTACTTAGCAAAAATAAATAAATAAATAAAACAAATAAGTAAGAAAAACATTTTATTTGTAATAATAATAATAAAATTATCTCATTCCACTATTCCTTTCAAACTAGGGTAACAAACATGAGGTAAACCCGAGTCAATACCCGAACCACGATCCTTGCCTTGTGTTAAGGAACCTAACCCGACCCGACCCGACCCGGCCCTAGATAACCTTACCACCATGCAAGGAACATTTTTTTCCACGAGTGGTTCGTTCTTGACTCAAACACCCCCCACACCCCAATTACATCTTTCACATTTTCATGTACTCCCAAAAACAACAACAAAATAATTATAACAAAAAAAAAAACCGACAAGTCACGTGATTTACATGATGATCACGTGACTCAGCTTTCACAATGAAGTGCAGCTTTGATTTTCTGAACGGTGCAAGAAATGAGATTGTTCACTGTTTCGACTGATTCCACGGTGAGTTTTGCCGTGGGAAGACTATTCACAAGGATCTGAAATGCCACTGTTAAAAGTGATCCGCTAACACGAGCCTCGCCTCCGTTTGCTGTCGGCCCATTCTCCGGCCCACGAGACCCAGGCCCATCGGGTACAACCGCAAACCCAGACGGTAACAAAGCAACGTAAGCTGAATCGCCACCGTTCATCACAACATGCATGGCCGGAATATCCACCGGCGCGTAAACTACAAGCGACCCCGCCTCGTCTATGCATGTTTCTTGTAGTATCAGCATACTACTCTGGTTCGAATTCATAGCCTACAAAATAAATATTAAAAAATGAACAATAAATACAAAATAAATAATAAATGAATAATAAATAAAAAATGAATGAGAAATACAAAAGTAATACATAATGTATTGTCATTTTCTTCTACCGATTGATGACCTAAGCTAGTCAAACCAAGATATAAATTTTTCTTAAAATAAATATTATATCTTATTTTTAAAATATTAATAAATTATTAGTATTTGAATTGATTAAAAACTGTGGCCAGAAAATAGAAACCGTATTTTGACTTATTATAAAAGCTTATCTTTATACATATTCATAAAAGTCTGTGCTTGTAATAGTTCCATCCGAAATTTCCTTCTTTGTCCTTTTCAATTTTTCAACTTCTAAAATCCAAACACTACCGACAAAAATAAAACAACCTCATTCACATTTCAATGTAAGTGTTAAACGAACCATTTTTGATCTCCTCCATTTTAATAAGTCAATTTTTTGGTCCCTAAATTTCACTTTACTCCAGATTTTGTTGATTCGCTGTAGTTTTGCATATGTGGCGTCCTTATTAATGTAGCGGTATCATGGTATCATGATTAATAAAAGTGTCACGTATGCAAAACTATAGAGAGCCAACAAAATTCCTGATTACAGTAAAATTTAAAGACCAAAAAAATTGGCTTTTAAAATAGGAGACTAAAATTTAAAAAAATTGAAAATAGGGATACCAAAAATACATTTAAACCTTTTTTTTTTAAATAGTAAAATCAGTTTAAAATATTTTCAATAATTTTTTTTTATGTAAAATGAGAGAGAGGAAGAAAACTTACACTAGCACGGAGAAGAGAAACGCAGTTGCCATGATCTTGTCCTTTGGCAATATGAGCCATTTCTTGCATGGGACCACCGTTGGATAGTATATCCCATTCGCTACGGAGCCTCTCGTCGCGCAGAAAGTCGAACAGTCTTTGAGGCGAAACTGGGAGCCATACTGATGTTGCTGCACTCAACACAATCCCTGGAGGCTCGCCAGGATCGTCGACGCTTTTACGTGTCATCACTCTTACATCTTCGTCCACGTTTCCGGGACTCAGCTTGTTCCATTTGTGGACTGTGGAGGCACATACCCCCGCGCAGAAGTTGTTCGTCATTCGCTGTGCGAGCTTCAGCATGCTCCGCCTTCCTCCTGCAGTTATTGCTACAAGCCATACATAAAGAATTTATTATCAAAAGCTATTAATGTGTAGCACAGTGGTGTGAATATTTTAAGAGTTAGAGTTGTACCGGAGTGGTCTCGAGAAGGTGCGGCGGAGGACATTAATATGGCAAGACACTCGCATTGGCGTTGTAGAGTAGCGACCCAACGTGCCGCACCGAATCCCATACCTGAACTCAACAATGGTCTATAAAGCTGGTGGACTGTGTTTTCTTCATATTCTGCATGTTCCACCCATGTCACCTGCAAAATCACCCATATATTCTTAATTCATTCATAATAAATGTATCAATTTAAATCATGTTACAAATCATTTCTATTATTTTATTTAATAAATCTCATTTCTTGTGATATTTGTCCAAAAAAATGTACTTGTAATACGATAAATACTGTGATGAGATTGATGAACCCTATAGAAAAGGACAAGAGGTGTCTCATGGACCATAGGGTACACTATTGATAAAGTCAAGCAAGATTTATAGGAGCAATGAAAAATGTGAGCATCGAGATTTGCCAAACTAAAACACCCTAAACAAATGCTCATAAGAAAAAGACAAAAAAGCCAGTTTCTATTGTTTGACCCTATGAGTATATTATATACATCACTACATAATATAATAGCCTTGGAACTTTGCTAAATCCAAATCTCGTGATTTAAATAAGGTTTGTATGTTATTATCTAAATAGAATCTATAGAATCAAAGATTGGAATTGGAATAGAAACTTATGTATATTGTTTATAGAATCAAAAAGTACTTGTAAGATAAGATTACAAGGAAATTTGCTTTTTTTAGTCAATGTGTGTAAGGTACAGAAATTCAAGTTATAGAGGCTTCTATAATTAAAATAATGGATTAATAAATAATCTATAGTTTAGATCACATGAGAAGCATCTTTACTCAGGTGCAATGCAATTCTTTGAAAGTTGAATATTAATATTTTATTTGACATAGTAGTTATATAGTGAGTATTCACTAGACTATAGCAAAGTTAAGTTACATTGAACTATGAGCTTTTTTAATTAAGTTCAGAACACAATGTATGGAGGAATGTAAATCAATTTTGTTGTTCAACATGAAATGTAGGGATTATGGAAGCAATCAAATGCTAAGAACAAGAAAAAATAGCATTTTTAGAAATTTGATTACCTTGGAGTAACCATTAGGCATATCTTGCACAACACAACCAGAAGGAAGCTTCCTGCAGTTCATAAAACTTGTAGCGCCGGAAGTTTCTCTGATGGTGTCGACAGACACGTCGACTACAGCCCAAACTCCTTCTGCATGCTGCTTGCAAAACCTAAGGAAGTTTATCTCGCGAACCGGAACTAAAGGTGATAGCACGTGAAGTTCAGCTTGCATCTGAACACATAAATTATATATGGTCTTAAAACAAGTGTTGCTAATTGCGGAACATGTTCGTAAGTAAAATTCAATATGACAACTTTTACTTACTAGTTGAAGTGCGCCATTTCTTGTTCCGTTTATTCCATTAGATATCACTTCGGTTGTTGAGGTTCTTGCAATGATACATGGAAACATCTCGATCCATCGATCCTATTAAGGCGAAAGAAAACAAGCAAATCAAATTCGTAGTTATATGGAAACATCTCAAATTTATAGATAAAATCACAATGTAAAGGAAAAACATCTGCGACGACCGTACTTGAGGATGCATCAACAACATTAACATCTTAAGAAAAGTGAATTGCAAGTTCAGAAACTCACCGAGTCCATAAGAGTCTCGACAAGGGCCAAGCTATTGATTATGACCATGCCGGTCTCTCTAGAGGCCTCGGAGACAAAACCATTAGGTCTCAAACCAATGCAAGGAGTGAAAGTCCTTGAATATTCATCATGGTTCAAAATCTCCCTTCCCCCTTCTAGACTCCTAATCCAAAGAGGCTCACTAGTTTGAGCCATCTTAACCAACTCATCCATCGCAGCCAAAGCAAGCTCAAGAAACATAGACCTTTCGACCGATCTATCAAATCCACCCACCAAAGTTGTTGGCCTAGTCGAAGGAGACACAATGGCTAGAGGGTTATTATTCATCCCTCCACTAAAATCAGGTAATGCTGAAGAAACATTGTTCATCACATTAAAACCATTGTTGTTTCCTCCAACACCAAGTTCTAAACTTGAGTTAGGTAACGAAGAAATTGGACGGCCTAAAAACTTCCCAGCCAGTGCACAAACTCTATCTAGCTCATCTTTCAACCTTGCATTCTCGATTCGAAGATGCTGTTCCTCAAGTGAAATCTCGCCGATTATAGCTGGACCACCACAATTCGAACATATAGGATTCCTCATTGCATCCCTTATAGACATATTCTCAGCTCTTAGCTTATCATTCTCTTGCCTAAGCAATGAGTTCTCATGCCTTTCCAATTGAGTCTAGTATAATTGCACAAACAAGGAAAAAGTTACTAAAAAAACCTCCAAAAAAAACCATGTGAAAAAAATGAAAATGACTTATGTTGTCACATACCTTCATTTGTGTTCTTCGATTTTGGAACCAAAACTTAACTTGTCTTGTTTCCAAACAAAGCCTTTTGCTAAGTTCCAATCTTTGCTTTTCATCTGGGTGAGGACACTCCTTAAACAAACTAAAACACCATTTGAAAAGAACAAAAAAAAAAACATCATTTTTTTAAAACCTAAACAAACCTTAAAATAAATAAAAAAACACAAAAAAAGGTACAAGAGAACTACGCTTCAAGCTCTTGAATCTGTTGAGGAGTGTGTCGGTGATATCTCTTTTTCCTAGGAGGTTTATCATCAGCATCTTGTTCATCACCAGAAACACCATCCAAGTTATCACTACCAGATCTACTTTGCTCCTCTTCTCTACTCCTTCTCAAACCATTTTGCTCAAAATTCTCATGCATTGATCTATTCACATCTTCTTGTCCATCAATATTAGTTTGCTGCATTTTTTTCAACAAAAGGTAAACAAAACAAACAAAAAAACCAAAATATAACAAAAGTACAAAACAAAAACAAAAACAAGACCAAGATCTCTCACAAGTGCAAGTGACAATCCAGATGAGTTGAACATGGATTTAGCCAAAGTTGGAGTAGTAACAAGACGAGGTTGTGAGAATGAACCAAATGGCATTCTTTCGTTGTTGTAGGAAATTTCTCCTATGTTTCTCACACCTCCACCACCTCCTGAATTGTTCTCTACAAAACCCCCAAAACTCATCAAATAAACAACTTTTTTCTTCTTCTTCTCTTCAATATAAAAAAAAAAAAACCCAAAACCCAAAACCAAAAAAGTTGGAATCTTTTTCAACCCCTTAATCTGGGTGTCAGCAGAATCATCAAAAAGTACTGAACTTTGTAAGAAAATGAAAACAAAGAGATAGTGGAGACAAAGGGTGAAGAGTATGAAAACCCAATGTCTCAAAAGTCTCTCTGCAACAAAGAAGAGAATAAAAATGGTATCTTTTTGATATTTTTCTGTGTTTTCTTGGAGAGAAAGAAGGAGAAAAAAGGCAAGGTTTTGCTCTTCGTTCTCAGTCTCTCTCTCTCTCTTTCTCAGCTACCCTTATGAGAGAAGTTTGTGAAGCTCAGAACTAGTAAAGGGGTGGTGTGGATTTGGGTTAAATGGGAACCCTAGAAGTGGTTTATTTTGGTTTGTTGCATGCTTGACTAATGTTATTAGGTTTTTTCAAAGAAGAAAAATAAGTACTTTTTTATATTGTTTTTAGGACAGAGAAAAATAGTTGTAGAGTGTATAGTAGAATAGATTTTAGAGAGAGAGGGGTTGAAGATAAAGGGTAAAGATGTGGAGTGATTGAAGCCTTACAAATAGATAGATCCAAAAAGGGTCGGTTGACTCTTGGCACTGTGAATGATCTGTTTTTTTGCACTGTATCCCTATAAAGCCTGTGAATGACGGTGAAAATTGATATGTGACTTTTTCATTACTTTTTCTGGGAAGGAGTATATAGGAAAAGTAAACAAGGTATATTGATAGTGTGCTTCCAGGTTCAGATTTCATCCATGAGATTGGGTATTTTTCACTATGATGTCAAAACAGTATAATTTATAATTTATTTTAAGTCATTTTAATCCTTATCTAAAAAAATTTATATGATTGTCCTAGTTTAATGATTTTTTTAATAATCACTTTTTTAAAAAAATTCTTAAATAACTACTTTTTTTAAAAAAATATCAAAATAATTACTTTTTCGAACAACAAAATTTTGCAACACATGAAAGAAGTTATTTTGTGTGGCACATACATATAAAATAAAGAGGAGGCGTCACACTATATGGTTTGTCCTCTTATGTAGTGTCGTGCAGTGGCGCATGCATATTCTTTTTAAGGAGGGGGCGTCATCCTATGTGGCTTGACAATTGTATTTGGGTTTCTATAAATACAATCACTCATCTTCACTATTTTCACACCTCTTCTCACATCACTCTTAAAAAATGTCTTTCACTCCCTTGCCAAGGTCTATCACTTCATTGCCAAAGTTTTCACTAATCAAAAGAGATGCTTATGTTATTTTTTCACCGACAAAGCCTCTGATGAAGATCAAACTCTAGAACACGCAGGCATTCGAGCATTTTCAAAGGCACTTGTTTCGCTGGTTGGAAGGAGACATTCCTGATGGTGAACAGATCAGAAAAATTGAAAGACAAATTATAGTGAGGAACGATAGTTGAGTAACTCGTTCATAGAAAATCGTGAGAACGACGTGGATGTCCTTATGATGATGTTGGACAAGGTAATATTGTGTTGATGGTTTTAATCTCTTAGTTATTATGATGTCTTCAGTTGTTTTGTATGTTTATCGTGTTATTGTGTTTTGTGTAGTTGTCTTGAGTTTGTCGTGTTGTAATTTTTTGGGTCATTGTTTGTAGGTTATTGTAATCGAATGTTAACTTGAACACGAAATGAAAAACCAATTTAAATTGAAATTTCTTGCTTAGAACAAATAAATTACTTCAAAAAGTTTGTTATAAAAAAATTATGTTACAGAGCAAGACTCAATATTCAGATAATTTTTTCTATTGTGTCCAGGAAGACGACATGTACTTCATAATCTTATCATTGTGTTTGTTGTATCCATTTCAGTTCTAATATGTGTGTTGTTTGGGCGGCTCTTTTTCTTCCTTCGCATTTGTTCATTGTGCTAGATAATATCCCCTTGATAAGCAGGTTAATAATCCTCATTTGCCAACATAGAGAATATATTGATGTACACACTTAAAATACTCTCGATTGTGTAAATGGGGGATATATATATCCTTTTGGGTCCAAGCGAACATGCGAACATGCCGCTATGACATGAGAGCAAGGCATGCGAAATGCTTAAAACCTTCTGCAATCGCACCAACTTATATCTAGTTTGACTCGAAAGTATCCCCTTGGCCCCCTCATTATGATCAATCGTATTTTATATACTGAACCAACCTTTAATACGGTCAAACACGACGACACTATAAGTGTTAGCTTTGACAGCCTCCTCGTTAAATTATTTCATTGTGCATTCACTAAGAAATTGCCCTGATTATAACACAGCCCTCCATTTTGAACTTCTTGTATCAAACTATGACCCCAATCTAAAATATGTTGTTCTAACCAATGCAGTAATTGGTAGGTTTCTGATGCCTTTGAAGACAGAGTTCATTGATTCCACCAAATTTGTTGTCATGTGGCTCCATCATTGACCATTGTCAAATGCCTGAGTCCACTTCCCCACTAGAATATTATCAATCCACCTTAACGCTTCTGAGTTTGTCAATCGAATTTCTTTGTGATAGTGTGGGAATGATGGTTTTGTTAAGGCATACCCTACATTAACAACTTTCTTCGAAATGTCTTGTCTTTGACATGGAGAATGAAGTTTTGTGTGATATATCTAATGCAATAGTCATGCATTGAAAGGGGGGGGGGGGGGGTCCTTCCAACCGTTATCAATGTTATTGTATGCACTTACAATCGATGGATATTTGTCCGAAATCAAACAAAGGTTGGGTTGAGAAGTATAGTTCTTAGTGTAAAAATGCATGAAACAACAGTTGTTCTTTCTATTCATGCGCCTTTTTGCTCCACACATGGTGTTGCACCCAAAAAAATTTCCCTCTTCATTTTACCCTACATGGATTGTGTTTCATCACACATACTCATGCATTCTCATGATAGGACCAAGGTATCTTGGTTCCTAAATTCTTCTACAAGCTATTGAAAGTTGATTGTATTTATAATCAGGAAAAAGAAGGGTCTTATATCCTCAATCTCTGAGTCACTCAAGCTTTAAGGGTTTCTCATACCTCAATACATCTCATTTGTCTCATTGTGTCGTCAGAAGTTTGAAATTGCAAGTGTTAATTCTTGAATCATTTCTTTCCTATGCATCTCTTGAAATTAGGGTTTTGGCCAATTGAAGTATTTAAGGCTTGTATGAGCTAAATTTTTGAAGAAATATCCTCTCATTATTATATGATGCATCTTTGTTCAGATAATTTCTCAACATGTTCCTTGGAATTGGGGTTTTAAAGTGTGGTCATCATCTCCTAACACAAAGAGCCAAAATTAGGGTTTTTGATTTAATCAGGAAATATTTGATTTTTTGGAAAAGACTTGATTCTATATCTCTCTACATGTCCATGAGCATATTTTATTGAAAGATTGAACATCAATTTTGGTTGGAAGAGGTTCAATTGATCAAAAGGGGCAAAACAGTCATTTTGACTAAAGTCAAAAAAGTCAATTGTGGTTAAAGGGATTTTTGGTCAATATGAAATTCAACATCCCCATTTCCATATTGCATGGTAATTGATGAAATTAAATTAAGAGAGTTGTTGAATTTGAAGTTAACTTGTCAAAGAAGTCATTTGAACATTTGAAAAAAATTTAAGTGTGGAAATTCATAGTACTAAACTTTGGAAATTCACAACTTCTTCATTTTTTGTCTAAAAAAATACAAACCTTATATGGTTGAAAAGAGGAGAGAAAGTTCTTCAACTTCGTCTTTGCGGTGTCAAGACCAAAAAAGTGATTATTTTGAGAGATATTTGGCTTGGAAATTTCTGGACACTTGGAGATTTTTAAGATTTTTTTACTAAAAGGCTGATGTCTTCACATCCACTTTTAAAGTGTCAAATGGTTTCAATTTTGAAAAGTTTCAACATAAAAATTGTAGCTTGAATCCTCCTATACACTTTTGATTCAAGAACTATTTCATTTGGTTCACTATAGAGGAAGAATATATGATGGTTAGGACAAGAGGGCTTGAGAAGGCGAATTTGCCCAACAAAGGAAGCCTCGCGCGTGGATTTTCGTCAAACACATGGTGGGCACACCTTCACCACTGTTGTACCCCAAAATTTTCTCTCTCATTTTATCAAAATTTCCCCTCACAAGACTCTTTGGACTCCAGACAGGATTAAGGTTTGCTCTGCTCAAGACATCTCCTTGCATTGATGACCTGAAATTAGGGTTTGAGTTTGCACAAGGATTTTTGAACTTCCAATGCCTCATATGACTTTCATACTTTATTTTGGACTTATAAGATTGCTCATACCAAGTTTCAAGCCTTGAATCAAATTTTTGCTCAGTCAATTGGACAGTTGACCTAAAAACCATCTGTATTGGGGAAAAAGTCAACTGTGGCCAATTTACAGTCAAACCTCATAATTTTTTATCCACGTAAACATTATAGACTCATATGAACCATTTGATCAAGTTTGGACCACAACTCCTCAAGAAATATGATCAGATCATTAAAAGGGTAAAATGGTCATTTTTAGGGTTTTGACTGCAGAAGGGCAATTTCTGATTTTTAACCTAGCCAATGGCAAATTGGGTTCAAGCATGGATTAAAGGACTCAATGGAATCATCTTGACCTACTCACAAGGTTCAAAAGATCTCAAAAGCATTGGATTGACAGATGAATTTTCCAGTCAACTGATCAAAAATCAATTGTACACTGAAAAGGCAAACTTTGACTTTTTGGTCAAAATCAAGTGCCAAGGGTCATTTTTCATCAAGATATGTCAAAAAATAAAACTTGTTCACCAAGAAACCTAATTTTGAAAATTAGGGTTTAAAATGGAAAATTTTCATAACTTAGAAAATTTCTAAGTTATGAAAATTTCTTATTTTTTCCCAACTTTTCCCAACTTTTTCACCATGATGCAATTGGATTCAAAGAAAACTTCCAACATGGAAGTTGTAGTCCTCCACAAAATCTACAAATTTTATTCACAAAGTTTCCCCAAAAAGTGCTTGGATCTCAAGTTATGATTTTGTGAACAAGGGTCCATGAAACTTTTAACTTAGTGAAATTTTGCCCTAGTTTAGGCAGGATTTTGACCTATCTTCATGGCAATTTTTGACATAGTTCCAATTGGAATCTCAAAATTCATTTCAAAGATGGATTGTATATAATGTTACAAGCTTTCCAAAATGTCCAAGAACTCTCCAAAATAATTTATGGTTAGGGAGAATCGAAAGTTTGAAAATGGGAAATTATCACTTTTGGCCAAGGCATTTTGCACAATGATACAAGTTGCAAATTTTGTCCAACCTTGCTTGTACTTGTTTTACAGGCCTTAAACCCTTCCACACTAAAAAATTGAATGCAAACACAATGGATTACGACTTTTTTCTGAGCTTTAGAAGATTACACATTGAATTAATCCATTTTTGGCAAAAAGTTAACAATGTCATTTACATAAAGTATGCTTTATGTCAATTTGATTATCTTGAGCCATACACCAAGACTTTTACTGCAAACAAAACTCCCTAATATTAGGCAAAGTTCACCAACTTTGTGCAGCTAGAATACAGGCCTGACAGAGTACGATATACAGTACACAACCCAAAAAGATATAAAGGGGAGTGTGCTAGCTGACCATCTAGCTCATCAAGCTGTCGAAGATTACCAATCCATGAGGTTCGACTTTCCCGACGAGGATATCATGACTTTGGACAACATTATAGATTTCAGACTGTATGACGGACCTGAACAAGGATCTCGATGGACCCTGTACTTTGATGGTGCCTCCAACGCACTTGGAAACAGTATCAGTGCGGTACTTATCTCTCCAGAAGGTTTCCATACACCTTTCACCGCCAGACTCTGCTTCAGCTGCACCAACAACATGGCCGAGTATGAAGCTTGTATCTTTGGTCCCAAGGCCGCTATTGACTTGGGAATCAAATCCTTGATTGTATTTGGGGACTCAGCTTTGGTTATCAGTCAAATCAAAGGAGAGTGGGATACTAAACATCCAAACCTCATCCCTTACAAAGAACATGTCCTGACATTGTTACCACATTTCGAGCAGATTACCTTCGAGCACTTCCCGCAAGAAGAAAATCAACTAGCGGATGCTCTAGCTACAATGTCATTTATGTTTAAACTTAACTGGGATAATGAGGCTCCCCAAATCACTATTGAACGGATGGACGAACCTGCACATTGTCACGAGATTAATACCGAAGAAGTAGTGGACCGACCCTGGTTTCATGATGTCAAAAGGTATCTCGAGGCTCAGGAATACCCTGAAGGAGCTTCGGTCAACGACAAAAAGTTCCTAAGGAGATTCTCGGCGAATTTCTTCTTGAGCAATGGTATCCTATACAAGCGCAATCATGCTTGCATTCTGCTCCGTTGTGTGGACAAGGTTGAAGCTGAACAGATCATGACTGAACTGCACAATGGTACATTTGGCACTCACTCTAGCAGACATACGATGGCTAAGAAGATTCTACGGGCAGGATATTACTGGTCTACCATGGAAGCTGACTGTCATCAACATTCTCGAACATGCCATAAATGTAAAATCTATGCGGACAAGGTACACATACCTCTAGTTCCTCTCAATGTCTTAACAGCTCCTTGGCCATTCTCTATGTGGGGAATCGACATGATTGGAGAGATCAATCCTACAGCATCCAATGGACATCGCTTTATCCTAGTGGCCATCAATTACTTTACCAAGTGGGTTGAAGCAGCTTCCTTCGCATCCATCACAAAGAATGTGGTTGCCCGCTTCATCAGGAAGAATCTCATTTTCTGATATGGTATCCCCGACAGGATCATTACTGACAACGGTATAAACCTGAACAATATTATGATCACCGCTTTGTGCGAGCAGTTCCAGATTCAACATCACAATTCATCTCCCTAACAGCCAAAGATGAACGGTGTTGTTGAAGCTACGAACAAAAATATCAGGAAGATCATTCAAAAGATGACATTCACCTACAAGGACTGGCCTGAGATGTTACCGTTTTCTCTGCACGGGTACCGTACCACGGCGCGTACATCAATTGAGGCAACACCATATTCTTTGGTATACGGAATGGAAGTTGTTTTGCCTATCGAGGTTCAGATTCCCTCCTTGAGAATCATGAAGGATGGTGGTTTGAGTGAAGACGATTGGATTCAGACTCGGCTTGATCAACTTAACTTGATTGACGAAAAGTGACTTCTGATGTTTGTCATGGTCAGACGTATCAAAAGCGGACGATTAAGGCATTCAACAAGAAAGTCAGGCGCCAGATATATCAAGTCGGGGATCTTGTAATCAAGCGGATCATCTTGCCGCAAAGTGATCCCAGGGGCAAATGGACTCCTACCTACGAAGGACCATTTGTGATCAAAAACATTTTTTCTGGTGGAGCAATGATCCTGACCACCATGGACGGCGACGACCTGCCGCACGCTGCGAACGCAGACATAGTCAAAAGATACTACGCATAAATACCTGGCAAGTTGAAAACTCGAAAGGGCGACTTGGGCAAAAATGGGCATCCCGGTGAATTGAAAACCCGAAAGGGCGGTTCAGGCAAAAATTAGGGATAAAACAAAAAAAAAAATTGTACACCCGGCAAGTTGAAAACCCGAAAGGGCGACTTGGGCAAAAAAGGGTTTCCCGGTGGACCGAAAACCCGAAAGGGCGGCCCAGGCAAAAGTTAGGGAATTAAAGCGTATGACTATGTCTCATCGGATCACTTTAAGGATAATCTCTTCACAGACAAGCTCCGGGCTACTGATCAACTCGATCATCTTCGGACGAAGCAACGAATGGACAAGATATCTAGAGTTACGAAGGCTATAGCAGAATGGGAACCCCATGGAATTTTTACACATAGCCATCTTTCTTTGTATAAATTTTTCTCAATTTTTATGACAACATTCTCTTACTAAGATGTATGTCTCCTTTGTACAAAATACTTACACAAATTTAATACAAAGATACTTCAAAGTGCAGAAAACCATTTGCCTTTTTTTTTTACACGTGTTTTATTTGAAAACGTCCAATGGTTTATTAAATGAGCATATGCATTTGAATATAATCACTGTTTACAAATAAACAAAATGTGAAAGAATAATTACTGACAGGTTGAAAGGATAGGAAAACGTCTTTAGGCTATTCCAAGAGAAATCCCTTGCAGCACATCATCTTGATCCCCAGCGGAGCTAAAACCTTGAAATACATAGCCCCAGCAGAATCAAATTTCCAAATATCAATCCACAGCGGAAACCATTCAGTTTTCCCCAGATTCCCCAACAAGTTGTCTTAAAGTCTGGAGATCAACCAGATAACAATTAACTTTTGCCATTTTCCCCAACCTAGGATGATTCCTCAGTAGATTGACATACAACCTAAACCCCTGAACTTCTTCCAAATAGGAATAAGCTTTTCCCCAGAGTCCTGAACTTACTCTCCAGCAGGATAGTTACTCTCCAGCAGTATAGCGATTCCCCACAGAGTTTTTAATCCCCCAACAGAATGAAGATTCTCATTCTTGATTCCTCAGTGAAGTAGCCAGAGTCTTCATTATTCCCCAACATGAATTTGTCAGAATTTTTAATCTCCTGCAGATTGAAGATTCTCATTATTGGTTCCCCAGCATGAAGTCCCCAAGGATTCAATTTCTCTTCAACAGGTTGAAGATTCTCATTCTCAATTCCCCGCAGGAGCCATCAGAACCTTCCTTATTCTCCAGTAGATCAAGGTTTTCCTTTGATTGATCCCTGGTAGAGATCGCCAGAGTTTTCCCTATTCCTCAGCCGAATTTTGTCAATACTCCAACTTTAAGACTTGAAGGATCATCCCCAGGAAAGTCGTGAAGGATTCTCACATCCCCACAGAAGTTGTCCAAGGTTTTGAATCTCCAGCAGTGGTCAAGGATTTATTTTCCCTGGCAGCAGTCAAAGATTTTATTATCTCCAGCTATCAAGGATTTATTTTCCTCAGCAAGACAACAAATCAGCTTATATGTGCTTATATTACATTCATATATCATAAACATGGATAAAACACATATATTGCATCATACATTTCATGCAACGTAACTATGTGTTTTAGCTAACATTTTACCCTTTTCAGGATAAGATTAACAAGCTACCAATATACAATCATGAAAACAGCTTAGAGATGCTCCAGACACGGATGCTATTATATTGCTTATTCAAATTCAAAGCTCATAAAACAGCTTAGAGACGCTCCAGACACGGATGCTACTCTATTGCTTATTCAAATTCAAAGCTCAGAAAACAGCTTAGAGACGCTCCAGGCACGAATGATATTCTATTGCTTATTCAAATTCAAAGCTCAGAAAACAACTTAGAGACGCTCCAGACACGGATGCTATTCTATTTCTTATTCAAACTCAAAGCTCAGAAAACAGCCTAGAGACGCTCCAGACACGGATGCTATTCTATTGCTTATTCAGGTCCCCAGCTCAGAGATGCTCCAGACACGGATACCATTCTGATGTTCCTTCTCCTGACTTACAACTCAGTAGCCATTCTTGGATGGAATCTTTAAGCCCATCTCCAACAAGATTCTATCACATCTCCAAATGGCATCTTTAAGCCCATTTCCTCAACTATACTTTGACGAGTGCAAATTTACGGGCACTCTAGTGTCCAATCATCTTTTACCTTCGAGTCACGAACGACAAACTCGCCAATCTAACTCTTCAGGTTCAAGAAGATTGAATAGGGGCAGCTGTTGTAGCCCAAAATTTTCCCTCTCATTTTATCAAGATTTCCCCTCACAAGACTCTTTGGACTCCAGACAAGATTAGGGTTTGCTTTGCTCAAGACATCTCCTTGCACTGATGACCTGAAATTAGGGTTTGAGTTTGAACAAGGATTTTTGAACTTCCAATGCCTCATATGACTTTCATACTTCATTTTGGAATTATAAGATTGCTCATACCAAGTTTCAAGCCTTGAATCAAATTTTTGCCCAGTCAATTGGACAGTTGACCTAAAAATCAGCTGTATTGAGGGAAAAAGTCAACTGTGGCCAATTTACAGTCAAACCTCATAATTTTTTATCCACATCAACATTATAGACTCATATGAACCATTTGATCAAGTTTGGACCACAACTCCTCAAGAAATTTGATCAGATCATCAAAAGGGTAAAATGGTCATTTTTAGGGTTTTGACTGCAGAAGGACAATTTCTGATTTTTAACCTAGCCAATGGCAAATTGGGTTCAAGCATGGATTCAAGGACTCAATGGCATCATCTTGACCTACTCACAAGGTTCAAAATATCTCAAAATCATTGGATTGACAGATGAATTTTCCAGTCAACTGATCAAAAATCAATTGTACACTGAAAAGGCAAACTTTGACTTTTTGGTCAAAATCAAGTACCAAGGGTCATTTTTCATCAAGATATGTCAAAACATGAAACTTGTTCACCAAGAAACCTAATTTTGAAAATTAGGGTTTAAAATGGAAAATTTTCATAACTTAGAAATTTTCTAAGTTATGAATTTCTTATTTTTTTCCAAGTTTTCCCAACTTTTTCACCATGATGCAATTGGATTCTGTGATACGGTGGGAGAACTGACTTGAGGTTTGCGTTTGTTTTTGCAAATGTTTCGGTTGAGCAAGAGTCGCCACCGACTTTTTATTTTATCCTAAGGAAAGGTTAAAAAGCACAACAAAAAACCTTTGAGATGTTTTCTTGGGTTCGGGGAGTAGATTATAGAAAGGGAAGGTATTAGCACCCTTTATATCCATGGTTATACATGGGCTCTTAGTTAATTGCTTAGATCAACTTGCCTTGATTTTCAATTGTTTGAAACGGTGCTTTGTGTGTGGGTTTGAAAATGTTTTGAAAAGAGGCCAATGTGGTGGCAACCTTTTGTAATGATCCATGTTGGGATGTATACAAAGGTGTATGTCTTTTGAAAAGTTTTCAATTGTTTTTTTGAAAATTGTTTTGAAAGTGTGTTGTGATGTGTGTTTTGAAAAAGATAGGCAAGTGTTTTTGTTTTGCAAGTTGGCAAGTAACCAAAAGCTATTTACTCGTAAATTTACTCAAAGATCTTTGCTATGTTTTTAACCCTTTTAACAATTTTGTTCCACCATTGTATTTGGTGGACAATCTTGTGTTAGGATGTAAACGGGACGGGCGCGAGTAATCGTTTAGACCATGATTGCAATGGTGCCAAGTATCTTTGGGCAATTTTTCTTTAAGGGACTTGATCATTTGTTTAGGCAACTTTTGAAAGCGTCATCGAGGGACTATGATCATTTGAATTTGTTTTGTTTTGCCAAAGATATTCAACATGCAATATGACCCATTATTGAAGGCAACAAGTGGAGTAACCCTAGGGATGGTGCAAGTGTGATTGGTGTTGTCCATTTTCATGCTTGTTTATCTTGAATTTAGGTCAAACTATCTTTGGTTAATTTTTGCATACAAAACCCTAATTCTATCATGGTATAATTAGAAAACTTTTAAATGCGGAATTTAAAGGTCCTAAATTGTTACACAATAATCATGGGAATGGGGGTACAAATGTTCAAATGGGGATGAGACTTCATAGGAGAGTAGTGTCCAATATTTACAACCAAATCGAATCGCGCAAATGTATATATAAAGATGTATAAGAATAAGACAATATGTATGTGAAGGTATTTTTGTGTAAGTGTATATTTTATTCACAAATAAAATAAAAATAATTAAAAGAAAGTTAAATTTTTTGAATATTTTCATGTTTAGGGTAAAAAACCCTAATTTTGCTAAATAAAAGGTATTAATTATTTATTATGTATTATATACAATATTTACTAATTATATACAAAAAGTAAATAAAAGAGAAGTATATTTGTCAAAAGGGTATTTTTAATGTTAAATATTAATAAAAATAAATATATATATTTTTGGTATTTTTATCCTAAATATCCTAATAAATATATTAGTATTTATATTATTTACAAAATATATTAAATATGTATAAATAAAATATTTAATATTTACAAGAAAAAGGATATTTTTTATAAAATGTTTTCAAAAGGTAAAATAAAATAAAAATCAGAAAATGAAATGTATTGGTATTATTTTAGTATTTTGAATAAAAGTAAATTTATGTTTATTTACATATAAAGCTAAATGAAACAAAATAAATATAAAAAAAAATGCAAAAAATGTGAGAAAAATGATTTAAAGATTTTTTCATGTTTAAATAAAAATATAAAACCAAAATCAAAAGGAAAAAATTAAAAAATGATAAATAAAACTCAAAATGGGCCAGGGGGTGCATGTGAAATGCAATGGTGTGAAAAGGAAAACATCTCAGGCCCAGCCCAAAGACTTTGTCTTCTTCAACCTCCAGCATCCTTGAACAACAAAACACGCGTTTCTGCGATCTCATGATTCTTTGACATTCAGCAAAAACTTACAACAGCAATGTTATAGAGCATCTTGTCACGATTCCAAATATATAAAAAAGTCATTCTAACTCTCAGAAATGAGAGAGAATTTCTTCTCCCCCAATTCCTGACCTAGTTTTTTTGTCAATGTTCAGGTTCAAAATACTCTCAGCATATGCAATATAAATGGAAAGTGAGGATATGCATAGCTTCAGGGCCATGAGTAGAACATTTTTCATTCATAAACTTAAAGCTAACTCTTCCTAGATTGAGAGATAGAAGTCTATGAACTTACCTGTTCAGCTTGGATCGTGTCTGGCAATGGAGGCACTTTCAAGGCAAAGTGAGGATTGGTACAGCTTGCTTGAAGTCCAGGGATGCTATTCCAACCTTTAACTTGCTTTGAAAACAAGTGAATCAAGCTATGGCAATCAACCTGCAAAACAGAAAAAGTGAAAATGGTGAAGTTGGTTAAAGGTGTTACAGGTCGTGTCTAATGCTTGGGATAGCTTGTATATATGGTATGGAGTGTGTATGAGCTGGTTTTAGCAAGAATGCACGAGTGGATTGAGTTATGGAAGTCCAACTGCAGAGGTGACTCTGTTTTCTGCAGTAGGATGGTATTTTGATGAATGGTGAGGTTTGGAAGGTGGTTAGGTCGTGTTTTAGGTTAGGTTGGATGTTTGGAAGATGTTCACAATCTTTTCTTAGGCTTGTGCTTGCAGCAATGAGAGTTGGATATCAATATGCCAAGTTTCTTCTAATGTAAGTCAAAAAATTCCAAGTCTTGTTACAAGCTTCTCTAGGCCCCTCAAATGTGCTGCAAAGCTTTGTCTTGATCAGTGGGATATGTCCAATAGCTTGTGTCTAGAAGATATGCATTGTACCTCTTGATTTGCAAACTTGACATAAAGCCATACTTTTTAAAAATGGATAAAGTGCTTTTTCCATTTATGGCTCAATCTTGTATGCAATGGTTAAACACACAAGATAAGGCCTAAACACAAAGGATTGACATTAAATTTATGAGTGTAAATGAGATTATAGGCCTGTAATGTAGCTTGCATATGCTGAGTTTGAAAATGCACAAGTTATGAACATGCCTTTGGCCATGAATCAAAGTGACTTTTGCTCATATTGCCAAATTCGATTCTCCCTAACCACAAGGTTGTTTGATGAGTTCTTGGACATTTTGTAAATCTTGGAATGTGTACTACAATCCATCTTCATAATGCAAATTGAAATTCCAAGTGGAAGCATGTGAAAAGTGGCCATGAAGTTAGGCAAAAATCCTGCCTAGAATAGGTCAAAATTTTTCTAAGTTAAGAATGTTTTGCACCCTTGTTCCAAAAATCATAACTTGAGCTACAAGCTTCTTTTGAGGAAACTTTGTGAATCAAAGTTGTAGATTTTTCAATGGACTAGAACCTTCATGTTTTGAGTTTTCCTTGAATTCAAATGTATCTTGATGAAAAAATGGGACAAAGTTAGGAAAAAATTAGGGATTTTCATAACTTAGAAAAATTCTAAGTTATGAAAATTCTTCATTTTAAACCCTAATTTGCAAATCTTGATTTCTTGATGAACAAGTTTCATAATTTGACATGTTTTGATGAAAAATGAATCTTGACACTTGATTTTGACCAAAAAGTCAAAGTTTGACTTTTCAGTATACAGTCAAATTTGGCTCAGTTGACTGGAAAATTCATGTGTCAATCTTGTGCATTTGGGATCTTTTGAACTTGTTGAACATGTCAAGACAATTACATGGGGTCTTTGAGTCCATATGTGAGCTTGGTTTGCCATTGTCTAGGTCAAACAGTCAAAAATTGCCTTTGTGCAGTCAAAACCCTAAAAATGACCATTTTGCCCTTTTGGTGATCTGATCCAATTTCTTGTGGAATTATGATCCAAACTTGACCAAATGGTTCATATGAGTTCATAATGTTGATGTGGGTCAAAAATCATGAGGTTGGACTGTCAATTGGCCACAGTTGACTTTTTCCCCAATACAACTGATTTATAGGTCAACTGTCCAATTGACTGGGCAAAGATTGGAATCAAGGCTTGAAATTTGGTATGGATAAACTTGGGAGTCCAATATGAAGCATGAAAGTCATCTTAGGGATTTTAGGTCAAAACATCTTTGTGCAAACTCAAACCCTAATTTGGGTCAACAGTGCAAGGAGGAGTCTTGAGCAGAGTAAACCCTAACTTGACCTTGAGCTCCAAGGGTCTTGTGGTGAGAAAATGTTGAGGAAATTGGAGGGCAAATTTTGGGGTACAACAGTTTCCCCTGTTCAATCTTCTTGAACCTGAAGAGTTAGATTGGCAAGTTTGCCTTTCGCGACTCGAGGGTAAAAGGAGATTGGACACTAGAGTGCCCGGAAATTTGCACTCGCATGCTGGAGTATCAGCAATGTGATGGCGGGAATGGGCTTATAGATGCCATTTGGAGAGATGGTGGATAGGGGGATGGGCTTATAGATGCCATCTGGAGACGTGACA
This sequence comes from Vicia faba, assembly GCA_948472305.1. NCBI lineage: Eukaryota > Viridiplantae > Streptophyta > Magnoliopsida > Fabales > Fabaceae > Vicia > Vicia faba. Next base: position 142,932,887 of record OX451739.1, read on the forward strand.
GAACCTTGTCGGGAATGGGCTTATAGATGCCATTTGGAAGTGTTGATCGCGTAGGAGATTCCTTAGCGAGAACTTGCGTACTTTGAGAAAGGAAGATGTTTCCTGGCTTGTTACAGATGTTGATCTTCAGTCTCTTCATGCAGATATGCCCTGGCTGGATACAGGTATCGAATCTACAATTGGTTGCTCACAGATGTGCCCTGGCTAGATACAGGAATCGAATCTGGAAAATGTTGTCGACAGATGTGCCCTGGCTGGATACAGGTATCGAATCTGGAATTGGTCGTCTTCAGATGTGCCCTGGCTGGATACAGGTATCGAATCTGGAATTGGTCGTCTTCAGATGTGCCCTGGCTGGATACAGGTATCGAATCTGGAATTAGTCGAAAGGTTGGTAGAGAAAGCTTTCCTGGCTGGATACAGGTGTCGACCTCTGACCTGAGAATGAAAGATAATTTCCTGGCCTGTTACAGGGGTTGATCTTCAAACTCTTCATGCAGATATGCCCTGGCTAGATATATGTATTGAATCTACAATCAGTTGTTCACAGATGTGCCCTGGCTAGATACAGGTATCGAATCTGGAATTGCGATAATTGATAGTAATCATCTTTGGATTGACCTTTCCCTGAAAAGGCAAAACATTAGTTGTATGCAATGTCATGATGTATGAAATGCATGATGTCATGATACTCAAAATGAGATAGTGTTGTATGCACTCTGTCATGTATGTAAGCAGGATGTATGAAATGCGAAATGTCTTATGAATGTATTTTCGTCTAGGAAAGTAAATCCTTGACGACTGGCTGGGGAATCAAATCCTGGGCTGATATTGAAGAGTAGAGTTCTTTGCTTCTGCTGGGGATAATGGTTGCAAGAATAAACTGGTAGGAGAAGATGATTCTGTTGGGGGATAAACTTGTTGGAGAGATTATTCTGCGGGGAATTACTCTGTGGGAAAAGATACTTCGCCGAGGTTTTGATGAGAGCTCCGTTGGGGATTTCAACGATAGACTCCGCCGGGGATTTCAACGATAAACTCCGCTGGGGATTCCGCTGATAAGTTATGTTGGGGAACTTTGATGAACTCCACTGGGGATAGGAAGAACTTCGCCGAGGACGGACTTTCCGTGGTAATTAGCTGAGGATAACCCAGTTATACCCTGGTGGGGAAATAAACTTTGAATGAAACCGGGGAGGGACGTTCGTACTCTGCAGGGGATAAGCTTTCAGAATCTACTGGGGATAAGCTCCAAGACCTGCTGGGGATATGGATTCCACTCTCCTGGGGAAACTTTAGTTTGTACTTGGGGATGATTCCACCGGGGAACAATCTTATATTAAGACTGCCGGGGTTGCTTGCTGAGGAATGTCTATACTCCGCTGGGGAATGTTGAGATCTTCTAGGGATACCCAACTTCCTTAAGGATTACAGTAGACTAACTCTGCCTGAGGAGAGTATCGTTGACTTGCTGGGGGAATTGTGCCTTTTCAGGGCTGATAGGAAACCAACTCTACTTGGGGAAAGTATTGCTGAATCTTGCCTTACTCTGTGAGGAGTTGAGGTGACTTGGTTACGTTCTTCAGCCGAACCTACCTTGGTACCTTGGCAGACAGAGCAACTAGACTGCTTGGACAATTCTACATTGCCCCTATTTCTGATGTCACCTGTAATCAGTCCTTTGTTTCGCATGCAACTAACCACGATTAGCCATTAATGTCAAATGCATATATCAAAAATGAACATTGGACGTTCTTCGCAAAACAAAACAGAAAAAGGAAAAACAATGGATAATTTGTCTGAAAAATTGAACTTGTATTGATTTTGAAATTTGCCTGTAAATAGGCGTTTTTGTACAGGAGGCTGACGTCCTAGTAAGAGAACACCGTCGAACAACATAGAGTTTATACAATTTCGAAAAGGAAACAAAACAACTATGTGAAAAATAATCCCACTGGGTTTCAACTCTGCTATCGCCTTTATGTCTTCAAGCGTCTCATCACTTTGTTGTTTAGTTGAAGATGAAGCTAATTGATCGATGCCGAAGTCTGATGGTTGATGCCGAATTCTGGATGCAAGGTGATCCAATGAGACATAGTATTACGCTTATCCCTAACTTTTGCCTGGACCGCCCTTTCGGGTTTTCAGTTCACCGGGATACCCATTTTTGCCCAAGCCGCCTTTTCAGGTTTTCGACTTGCCGGGTGTACAGATTTTTTTATTTCATCCCTTATTTTTGCCCGAACCCTTTTGGTTCGCCGGGAAGCCCTTATTTTTGCCTAGGTGTGTCAACCTAGCGGGTCTTTTGTTCATGCGTAGTATCTTTTTACTATGTCTGCATTGGCGGGGTGAGGAAGGTCGTCGCCATCCATGGTGGTTAGGATCATGGCTCCTCCCGAGAAGATATGTTTAACCACAAATGGCCCTTCGTACGTAGGGGTCTATTTGCCCCGGGGATCACTTTGAGGAAGAATGATGCGTTTGATTACCAAGTCTCCGACTTGATACTCTTGTCATCTGACTTTCTTGTTAAATGCCCTGATCATCCGTTTTTGGTACGTCTGACCATGACAAATAGCAGTGAGTCTCTTTTTGTCAATTAGGTTTAATTGATCAAGCCGAGTCTGGATCCAGTCATCTTCGCTCAAGTCTGCATCCTCTATTATCCAGAGAGAGAGTATCTGGACTTCAACAGGCAAGACTGCCTCCATGCCATAGACCAAAGAAAAAGGAGTTGCCCCCGTTGACGTCCGCGCTGAGGTACGGTACCCATGAAGAGCAAACGGTAACATTTCGTGCCAATCTTTATAGGTCACTGTCATCTTCTGCACAATCTTCTTGATATTCTTATTCGCTGCTTCTACAGCTCCATTCATCTTCGGCCGGTAGGGAGAAGAGTTGTGGTGCTGTATCTTGAATTTCTCGCAGAGTTCGGTGATCATCTTGTTATTAAGATTGGTACCATTATCCGTAATGATCCTTTCAGGTACACCGTATCGACAGATCAGGTTGTGCCAAATGAACCGTGCCACGACGCTCTTGGTTACTGTAGCATAGGAAGCTGCTTCAACCCATTTCGTGAAGTAATCAATTGCTACCAAGATGAATCGATGCCCGTTGGATTCCGTCGGTCTGATTTCACCGATCATATCAATGCCCCACATTGCAAAAGGCCAAGGTGCCGTCAAGACGTTCAGTGGAACCGGAGGAATATGCACCTTATCAGCATAGATCTGGCATTTATGACAAGTTCGAGAATGTTGATAACAGTCGGCTTCCATTGTGGACCAGAAATATCCTGCCCGAAGGATTTTCTTTGCCATGGTATGTCCACTGGAATGTGTTCCGAAAGTGCCTTCATGTAGCTCTACCATGATCCTTTCTGCTTCAGTCTTATCTACACAACACAGTAAGGTTGAATCATGGTTTCGCTTGTAGACAATGCCATTACTGAGGAAGAACTTTGCCGCGAACCTTCTCAGGAACTTCTTGTCATTAATAGATGCACCTTCGGGGTATTCTTGAGCTTCCAAGTACCTCTTCACTTCATGATACCAAGGTTTTTTTGTTACCTCCTCAGCCTCAAGATCACAACAATATGCAGGTTCGTCCAACTTCCAGATAATGATTCGGGGAGCCTCGTTGTCCCATTTGACTTTGAACATAGAAGACATTGTAGCTAACGCGTCCACCAACTGATTCTCCTCTCTTGGGAAGTGTTCAAAAGTTATCTCTTCGAAGTGGGGAAGCAATGTCAGCACATACTCCTTGTAAGGAATAAGATTTGGGTGTTTCGTATCCCACTCGCCTTTGACCTGATTGATCACGAGAGCGGAATCTCCGAAGACACTCAGAAACTTGATCCTTAAATGAATTGCAGCTTGAAGACCCATGATACATGCCTCATATTCTGCCATGTTGTTGGTGCAGTTGAAACATAGTCGGGTAGTGACTGGAGTATGAGTGCCTTTGGGGGATATGATCACAGCGCTGATACCATTACCCAAAGCGTTTGAGGCTCCGTCAAAGTGCATAGACCATCGGGATCCTTCCTCAGGTCCTTCATCCGGTCCAGGTACTTCACAATCAGTCACTACCATGATATCCTCGTCTGGAAATTCAAAGTTCAACGACTGGTAATCGTCCACTGGTTGGTGTGCCAAATGGTCTGCCAATACACTTCCCTTGATTGCTTTTTGAGTCGTGTACTGGATGTCATATTCCGTCAAGATCATTTGCCATCTTGCTATTCTTCCGGACAGAGCAGGCTTTTCGAATATGTACTTGATTGGATCCATTTTTGAAATCAACAGAGTAGTGTGAGTCAACATATACTGTCTCAGCCGGCGAGCAGCCCATACCAGAGCGCAGCAAGTTTTCTCGAGCAGTGAGTATCGAGTCTCACAGTCGGTAAACTTTTTGCTCAGGTAATAAATAGCGTGCTCTTTTCGGCCAGACTCGTCATGCTGCCCCAGCACACACCCCATTGAGTTGTCAAGTACTGTCAAGTATAGGATTAGAGGTCTCCCTTCAACCGGTGGCATAAGAATGGGTGGTTCTTGGAGATACTCTTTGATTTTTTCGAAAGCGGCCTGACATTCATCGTTCCAACGTACTACTTGATCTTTCTTCAGCAGCTTGAAGATTGGTTCACAGGTAGCAGTTAGATGTGAGATGAATCGGGCAATGTAATTCAGACGTCCTAGAAAGCCTCTGACTTCTTTCTCTGTCTTGGGAGCTGGCATCTCTTGTATGGCTTTCACCTTGGCAGGGTCCACTTGAATACCTTTGTCACTTACAATGAAGCCTAGCAATTTTCCAGATCTCACCCCAAAGGTGCACTTGTTTGGGTTCAACCTCAGCTTGTACAACTTCAGACGGTCAAACAGCTTCCGTAGATGGTCAAGGTGTTCCTCCTCAGTTTGGGACCTTGCAATCATATCGTCGACGTACACTTCTATCTCATGGTGGATCATATCATGAAATAAAGCAACCATGGCACGTTGGTAGGTTGCCCCAACATTTTTCAACCCAAAAGGCATGACCTTGTAGCAAAAGGTGCCCCACTGAGTAACAAAAGTGGTCTTCTCCATGTCTTCAGGAGCCATATTGATCTGATTATAATCGGAGAAACCATCCATGAAGGAGAAAACTTTATGCTAAGCAGTATTGTCAACCAGAACGTCGATATGAGGCAGAGGGAAATCATCCTTGGGGCTCGCCCTGTTCAAATCCCTGTAATCAACATACATTCGGACCTTACCATCTTTCTTCGGTACTGGAACCGCGTTGGCAATCCATTGAGGGTAAGAAGTTACATCTAGAAACCCGACATCAAATTGTTTCATAACCTCAGCTTTGATTTTCTCGGACATCTCTGGACGCATACGGCGGACCTTTTGTTTAACCGGAGGGCAATCTTCCTTGGTAGGTAGGTGATGAACCACAATGTCGGTATCCAACCCAGGCATGTCTTCGTAAGACCGGGAAAAGATTTCCACGTAGTCATGCAGCATCTGAATCAACCGTTGTTTCACACTGAGCTCTAGGTTGGCACCAATCTTGACTTCCTTTCTATCTGTCTCAGTACCCAGATTTACCGTTTCCACTGGCTCTTCATGTGGCTGAATGGCCCTCTCTTCTTGGAGTAGCAGTCTTGCAAGTTCACCAGGCACTTCGCAATCATCTTCACCTTCGTCTTCGGCTAAGTTGATCGGATTTTCGAAGTCATAACTGGCAGTAGCAGAGTCGTTACCAGTGAGATCCAGAGTGGATTGGAACCTGTATAAGTGAGTGTGTGTAAATATAGCTGTTTTGCAATATATGATAAAGAAAGAAAAAGAGCACAAGATTTGAAATGCAACAAACGTCCAATGTTTTGATTAATGATATATGAAAATGTCATACAAAAGCCCTCACAAATGGAGCTACGGTGCCCCGGGTAGGATACCGAGCCATAAAAGTTTCAACATATTATTTGTTACAAATCGAAAACAAAAGAGTTCATTACTGAGTGACAAAAGTAATAGGTGTGAAGTCTTTGGCAGTCCAGTTGCTTGGTCCATCGTCGGTTATTGGGTAGATCCAGCTGTCAAATTCCGATTCCTCCACGTCATCTTCAATAGTATTCACTCCCGGGTTGGTGATGAACACAGAAGGTCTTCCAATCCTTGCTTTGCGAATAGCCCTCTGAGCCTCTACAGTGAAGCCCAAGCCAAACTTGTCAATCTTCGGAGTAAAGTCAAGGAGTCGGCCCCAGTTTGCGCACTCGCCCTTCTCAATTACAGCCCGGGCATCCTTTAAGGAAGCCATCTTCAAAGGAGGGTCTTCAATCACAGTCTCAGCCGACGCCAAAGTCTGAGGCACCTCTTCAAAGTGTTGGAATGGAGTCTCAATGAATTCCCCATCCATTTCTATGTACCGGAACGAGTTTAGGTGGCTGACCATATATTCCTCCTCCCCTTGAACTGTGACAATCTTCCCTCTGACTGGGTATTTAAGCTTCTGATGTAGTGTGGAGGTCACAGCTCCAGCCTTGTGGATCCATGGACGGCCCAACAAACAAGAGTAGGATGGACGGATATCCATCACATAGAATGTTGAATCAAATACCTGCGAACCAACCCTGATTGGGATGTCAACTTCACCATGTACCATCCTTTTCGAACCGTCAAAGGCCCGGACAACAATGTTACTGGGCTTGAGCTCCAGACCCTTACAATCCAGTCTGTCTAGGGCCTTCTTGGGCAATACATTCAATGAAGAACCGGTGTCTACCAACACATGGGCAAGAGTAGTGCCCCTGGATTCAATAGAGACATGCAGGGCGTCATTATGGTTTTTTCCTTTGGCGGTCAGATCGGCGTCACAGAAGCCCAAACCATTATCGGCAGTCAAGTTGGCCATGCAATCGGTAAATTGATCAGCAGACGTTTCTTACGGCACATGGGTCGTCTTCAGGAAGGAGATCAGGGCCTTTGCATGGGCCTCTGAACACAACAACAATGATAGCATAGAAATTTTTGATGGGGTGTGCCCCAACTGCTCAACTACGTTGAAATCACTTTTCTTGATAATCTTGAGGATCTCCTCCATTTCTTGCTGGGAGGCTTCAACAGTGGTTGTCTTCGGTGCCTCCGTCAGGGCAGGCAAATCAGTAGCAATCCCTTTGCCCCGAGCGTCAGAGGGCTCGGCGGCAGGGGTAGAAACAGGAACTTGATTAGGAGGTGGAACATGCACACTTGCAGGTGTGATGATAAAGGGTTTCTAAATAGCTGGTGGCGAAATATCTGGTGAGAATAGCCTACCACTGCGAGTAATTTTGGCAGGCCCGGTGATGTTACTGACACCAGTACTTGTATCAAACTCTTGCTTCACTCCAAGCACATAAACATCTGCCCCATAGTGCCACGGGACAGCTTTGTCGGACGTATAGGGGAGGGGCCCCGGAACAGTGATGATGATAGGAGCAATATTCTGAGTGGACATGATTTTGACAGGCTTCTTTGAGGGAGCCTTAGGAGGTTTGTTGAAAATAGTGACGATAGAGACTTCTTCAGTAGGGACAGCAGGAACAACAATCTTCTCGAACAAGATTTCCTTGCTATCCATCAGGCTTTGGATACCTGATTTCAGCAAAGGACAACCAAAAGGCGAAACAACACATAGAAGGCAATCTTCACAACATCCCGGAAATAAACCGGCTAGCAACAGATTCCTTTTAACAGTTGATAACGGAGTAACAATCTCTTCCACGGAGGCTACATACCGATCTTCTTCCACATCATTCACTCCATGCTGGGGCATGGGAGCAGTCACAACATTGAGTCTTTCGGGCGCCTCAAGCTGTATTTCCTTAGCATCAATAAGGTCTTGAACCTTATTCCTCAGAGCCCAGCAATCATCCGTAGTATGCCCGGGGCTATCAGAGTGATAAGCGCAACGGGCGTTGGGGTTGTACTTCGGAGAAGCTGTGTTCACTACCTTCAGAGCTTCCTTGACAGTTACCAGATTGGTTGATAGTAGTTGCGGCAAAATCCGAGACAGGGTCATACTGAGCCGAGTGTACTGCCTTTTGGGCCTCTCACCCCTTTGTTGATTATATTGCTGAGGAGCAGCAGCAGGCTTTGAAATTACCAATGCGTTGACAACTTGGCGGCGTTCCGGTTTAATCTGTCTTCGGGGACCATAAACAGCACTGGCTTCTTTCTTGAAAGGCTTCTTTTCAGTACTCGTGGAGGCACCCTTCTGTATCTTCCCCGACTTGATACCAGCTTCTATTCTCTCACCAGTCAAGATCAAATCTGTAAACCCAGCAGAAGAATTACCAATCAGATGGTTGAAGAATGGACCAGACAGGGTCCCTAGGAACATGTCAACAAGTTCACGGTCAGTCAAAAGAGGCTGCACCCTGCCAGCCAAGTCTCTCCACTTTTGCGCATACTCCTTGAATCCTTCGCCCGTTCCCAGTGACAATCCCTGAAGTTGGGTACGCGTGGGAGCGAGGTCAGAATTGTACTGATACTGTCTATAAAACGCAGTAGCCAAGTCCTCCCAGTTTCGGATACTGGATCCATCTAGCTGATAGAACCATTCGAGTTGAGACCCCGAAAGGCTATCCTGAAAGAAATGGATCCATAGGTTCTTGTCTGCAGTGTAAGGTTGGATCTTCCTTACATATGATCTGAGATGCAGCTTAGGACAGGAAGCCCCGTCGTACTTTGCAAAGGCAGGCGCCTTGAACTTGTGTGGGATCACCACCCCAGAAGATAAACCTAAATCTCCGAAATCCAACCCCGGCACATTTTGAATCTCCATGGCACTTAAACGACCCTCTAGTTGCTTGTATCTGTCTGCAGCAGGAGGGTACTGTTCATCATTGTAATCCGTCTCGTTGTCGGAGACTGTAGGACTAGGAGCCCTTCCCCCTTGGGGACTGTCTTTCTCTGCAGAGGAAGTAGCCTGATCAGCCTCATTGTGTAGTGTATTCTCAAACCTGCGTCCAGTGTTGAACAGCGCAGTCCTCTTCTTCTTCTTCTTCTTCTTCTTCTTCAAGAGCAGAGTCTTCAACTCTTGTTGACCCTGGGCTAAGCTCATGACCAGCTCTTGAAACTAGGCGTTCTGGGCCTGGAGGGCCTTGATAGCTTGCTCATTGGATGATTCAGGATTCATGATGACTGTTCAAATAAACAGCGAAGAAGATTAAGCAACCTGTGGAAAAAGGGTACCTGTTATGCATATGATGCAATGAGATGCGTATGATTTATGTTTTCAAAGACAATCGGGATTCAACTTTGTAGACAAAAAGGAAACACACTTCATTAGATTCAAACTTTAAATTGTTCAACAACTTGCCCTTAAGTATTACAAGAATGAAAAATACTGAAAAGGAAATAAAAGCTGTAAAAAGAAACATCCAAAGCCCATCAGTGCTCCCATGGCCTCCTCTTCTCAGTACGGATATAGTCATTCAGGATCCGCTCTTCCTCCAATTGCTTAATCAGCTTCTGGATCTTTTGTTCCTGTTCGTTGAATTTTTCCCGGTAATAATCTCGTTCTTCCTGTAGCTGCGCCCAAGATCTCTTTAGTGTATCAACATCAGTGGGTATCTGAGGAGGGAGGGCAGTTGGGGGAACCCCCTCTTCATCAGGAGATTCAAGAATGATAGGTCTGACAGCTTCGTATGGCATACCTAACTTCTGAGCACGGATGCAGACCCATCTGCAATAGGGTTCCATTGGTAGAGAAGTCTTCGGTCCCAACTCATGTGGGTCAGCTTTGTGAATTCTGTCCCAAGCCTTAATGAATCCATGGCGTAGTTTGTCACTGCCTACTTGAAATTCAAAATGGAAGTGAGGAACCAACATCTCATGAGGCCCTACTATTCTGGCTCTTCCAAACTGACGGAGAGCTAAACATGGATTATAAGAGATTCCTCCCTGGGTACCGATCAATGGAACATTAGGGTATTCTCCGCAACGATCAATAACAGCTACCTCATCCAAACCTCTGAGAGTCCAAGTGATGTCATTATCAGTGAGAGACATTAACCTATGAGCCCAACCCTTTCCTTCTTCATTCTTCAACACGAACTTAGGAAGGTGCGAAATAAACCACCTCACTAACAAAGGAGCACAACACCATGGAGTTCCCCATCTTCGGGCAATACGAGCATAGAGTTGTTGCAGGATATCACCCAAAAGGGTGGGTACAGGATTCCGAGACACGAAGATCCTTATGGCATAGATATTGATAAAGGTATCAGGATTTGGAAACAATACCATGCCATAGATTAAAAGATCCAGAATGTCTTTGTACGCCTTGAAGTCTAAGTCATCCCAGAAACTATTAGCTTTGCCAACCAGAAATTTAACTAAGAAGCCCTTAACTCCACTTCTAGTTTCCCAGTTAGCCATCACCTCTTCTTTGGTCAAGGGAAGGACTGCAGCAATCTCTTCAGGCCTAAGAGTCTTCTCCCAACCAGTGAATGGAGTCTGTTCCAAAACAGGGATACCAAGCAAATCAGAGAATTCTTCCAGGGTAGGGACCAGCTGGAAGTCTTGAAAGGTGAAGCAATGATACAGGGAATCATAAAACTGGGTCAGGACACTTATCAGTTGTTGGTCCCACTTTGAAGTGATCAAGCCAAGGAGAGAACCATGCCTCTTGATGAAGGAAGTAGTGTTTGGAATCCTACCAACCAATTCCTTGAGCAAAGTATGTGGTTGAACAAAGTTGAGCCGGATAGTATTCCTACGCACGGGCATCATGATGTCCTACAAAACAGAGCAAAGATGAAACCTTCTTGTCTTTGAAATGGGTCAGTCCTTATGCAGGATGCATGAAATGGTATGATGGTATGATGCTATGATGAAGCACACCATAAGTATTCACAAAGGCAAACATGATAAGGCACACAAGTCACACAAGACAACCCTTAGGGTTTAGGCTAGCATGAAGTTCAGGTGTTACCCTCTTTCAGTTTTGTTGGTTAAGACCTGTCCTATCAAAAGTAACCGGGTTCTAGAGGATCTCAATATCATTGACTACCCTCAATCGATCATAACTCCAGCATCGCAAACTTTTCTTACGGCCAGAACCATCGCGAGAGTTTAGCCTCAATGAGTGTAGCATACTGCTACTGTTCTATGGCCAAGTTGGGTCAATTTAGGGTTCTAAGGTCAGTTGGTGTTTAATGACTTCTTAGAAGACCCATATTCTCCTCGTTGCAACACAAGGGATATCGGTACAGACCAAGGTGTCACACCAACGTAGCCACTGCTTCACCCATGTCGGTCTACGCCGGACAGGTCCCTCACAGATTATGCTACCTAAAAGGGTATTTCCCAGATCCGGGTTAGGATCTATGAAACTCCGATGCAAAGCCCACAAATATAAAAGTAAACAAAGCAAACAATTGAAAACAAAGGTGATCTAAGCCCTAAGGTTACTCCACTTATAAGTATTCCCCAGCAGAGTCGCCAGTTCTGTGATACGGTGGGAGAACTGACTTGAGGTTTGCGTTTGTTTTCGCAAATGTTTCGGTTGAGCAAGAGTCGCCACCGACTTTTTATTTTATCCTAAGGAAAGTTTAAAAAGCACAGCAAAAAACCTTTGAGATGTTTTCTTGGGTTCGGGGAGTAGATTATAGAAAGGGAAGGTATTAGCACCCTTTCTATCCATGGTTATCCATGGGCTCTTAAATACTTGCTTAGATCAACTTGCCTTGATTTTCAATTGTTTGAAACGGTGCTTTGTGTGTGGGTTTGAAAATGTTTTGAAAAGAGGCCAATGTGGTGGCAACCTTTTGTAATGATCCATGTTGGGATGTATACAATGGTGTATGTCTTTTGAAAAGTTTTCAATTGTTTTTTTGAAAATTGTTTTGAAAGTGTGTTATGATGTGTGTTTTGAAAAAGATAGGCAAGTGTTTTTGTTTTGCAAGTTGGCAAGTAACCAAAAGCTATCTACTCCTAAATTTACTCAAAGATCTTTGCTATGTTTTTAACCCTTTTAACAATTTTGTTCCACCATTGTATTTGGTGGACAATCTTGTGTTAGGATGTAAACGGGACGGGCGCGGGTCATCATTTAGACCATGATTGAATTGGTGCCAAGTATCTTTGGGCAATTTTTCTTTAAGGGACTTGATCATTTGTTTAGGCAACTTTTGAAAGCGTCATCGAGGGACTATGATCATTTGAATTTGTTTTGTTTTGCCAAAGATATTCAACATGCAATATGGTCCATTATTGAAGGCAATAAGTGGAGTAACCCTAGGGATGGTGCAAGTGTGATTGGTGTTGTCCATTTTCATGCTTGTTTATCTTGAATTTAGGTCAAACTATCTTTGGTTAATTTTTGCATACAAAACCCTAATTCTATCATGGTATAATTAGAAAACTTTTAAATGCGGAATTTAAAGCTCCTAAATTATTACACAATAATCATGGGAATGGGGGTACAAATGTTCAAATGGGAATGAGACTTCATAGGAGAGTAGTGTCCAATATTTACAACCAAATCGAATCGCGCAAATGTATATATAAAGATGTATAAGAATAAGGCAATATGTATGTGAAGGTATTTTTGTGTAAGTGTATATTTTATTCACAAATAAAATAAAAATAATTAAAAGAAAGTTAATTTTTTTGAATATTTTCATGTTTAGGGTAAAAAACCCTAATTTTGCTAAATAAAAGGTATTAATTATTTATTATGTATTATATACAATATTTACTAATTATATACAAAAAATAAATAAAAGAGAAGTATATTTGTCAAAAGGGTATTTTTAATGTTAAATATTAATAAAAATAAAAATATATATTTTTGGTATTTTTATCCTAAATATCCTAATAAATATATTAGTATTTATATTATTTACAAAATATATTAAATATGTATAAAATAAAATATTTAATATTTACAAGAAAAAGGATATTTTTTATAAAATGTTTTCAAAAGGTAAAATAAAATAAAAATCAGAAAATGAAATGTATTGGTATTATTTTAGTATTTTGAATAAAAGTAAATTTATGTTTATTTACATATAAAGCTAAATGAAACAAAATAAATATAAAAAAAATGCAAAAAATGTGAGAAAAATGATTTTAAGATTTTTTCATGTTTAAATAAAAATATAAAACCAAAATCAAAAGGAAAAAAATTAAAAAATGATAAATAAAACTCAAAATGGGCCAGGGGGTGCATGTGAAATGCATGGTGTGAAAAGGAAAACATCTCAGGCCCAGCCCAAAGACTTTGTCTTCTTCAACCTCCAGCATCCTTGAACAACAAAACACGCGTTTCTACTATCTCATGATTCTTTGACATTCAGCAAAAACTTACAACAGCAATGTTATAGAGCATCTTGTCACGATTCCAAATATATAAAAAAGTCATTCTAACTCTCAGAAATGAGAGAGAATTTCTTCTCCCTCAATTCCTGACCTAGTTTTTTGTCAATGTTCAGGTTCAAAATACTCTCAGCATATGCAATATAAATGGAAAGTGAGGATATGCATAGCTTCAGGGCCATGAGTAGAACATTTTTCATTCATAAACTTAAAGCTAACTCTTCCTAGATTGAGAGATAGAAGTCCATGAACTTACCTGTTCAGCATGGATCGTGTCTGGCAATGGAGGCACTTTCAAGGCAAAGTGAGGATTGGTACAGCTTGCTTGAAGTCCAGAGATGCTATTCCAACCTTTAACTTGCTTTGAAAACAAGTGAATCAAGCTATAGCAATCAACCTGCAAAACAGAAAAAGTGAAAATGGTGAAGTTGGTTAGAGGTGTTACAGGTCGTGTCTAATGCTTGTGATAGCTTGTATATGTGGTATGGAGTGTGTATGAGCTGGTTTTAGCAAGAATGCACGAGTGGATTGAGTTATGGAAGTCCAACTGCAGAGGTGACTCTGTTTTCTGCAGTAGGATGGTGTTTTGATGAATGGTGAGGTTTGGAAGGTGGTTAGGTCGTGTTTTAGGTTAGGTTGGATGTTTGGAAGATGTTCACAATATTTTCTTAGGCTTGTGCTTGCAGCAATGAGAGTTGGATATCAATATGCCAAGTTTCTTCTAATGTAAGTCAAAAAATGCCAAGTCTTGTTACAAGCTTCTCTAGGCCCCTCAAATGTGCTGCAAAGCTTTGTCTTGATCAGTGGGATATGTCCAATAGCTTGTGCCTAGAAGATATGCATTGTACCTCTTGATTTGCAAACTTGACATAAAGCCATACTTTTCAAAAATGGATAAAGTGCTTTTTCCATTTATGGCTCAATCTTGTATGCAATGGTTAAACACATAAGATAAGGCCTAAACACAAAGGATTGGCATTAAATTTATGAGTGTAAATGAGATTAGAGGCCTGTAATGTAGCTTGCATATGCTGAGTTTGAAAATGCACAAGTTATGAACATGCCTTTGGCCATGAATCAAAGTGACTTTTGCTCATATTACCAAATTCAATTCTCCCTAACCACAAGGTTGTTTGATGAGTTCTTGGACATTTTGTAAAGCTTGGAATGTGTACTACAATCCATATTCATAATGCAAATTGAAATTCCAAGTGGAAGCATGTGAAAAGTGGCCATGAAGTTAGGCAAAAATCCTGCCTATAATAGGTCAAAATTTTTCTAAGTTAAGAATGTTTTGCACCCTTGTTCCAAAAATCATAACTTGAGCTACAAGCTTCTTTTGAGGAAACTTTGTGAATCAAAGTTGTAGATTTTGCAATGGAATAGAACTTTCATGTTTTGAGTTTTCCTTGAATCCAAATGTATCTTGATGAAAAAATGGGACAAAGTTAGGAAAAAATTAGGGATTTTCATAACTTAGAAAAATTCTAAGTTATGAAAATTCTTCATTTTAAACCCTAATTTGCAAATCTTGATTTCTTGATGAACAAGTTTCATAATTTGACATGTTTTGATGAAAAATGAATCTTGACACTTGATTTTGACCAAAAAGTCAAAGTTTGACTTTTCAGTATACAGTCAAATTTGGCTCAGTTGACTGGAAAATTCATCTGTCAATCTTGTGCATTTGGGATCTTTTGAACTTTTTGAACATGTCAAGACAATTCCATGGGGTCTTTGAGTCCATATGTGAGCTTGGTTTGCCATTGGCTAGGTCAAACAGTCAAAAATTGCCTTTGTGCAGTCAAAACCCTAAAAATGACCATTTATCCCTTTTGGTGATCTGATCCAATTTCTTGTGGAATTGTGATCCAAACTTGACCAAATGGTTCATATGAGTTCATAATGTTGATGTGGGTCAAAAATCATGAGGTTTGACTGTCAATTGGCCACATTTGACTTTTTCCCCAATACAGCTTATTTCTAGGTCAACTGTCCAATTGACTGGGCAAAGATTGGAATCAAGGCTTGAAATTTGGTATGGATAAACTTGGGAGTCCAATATGAAGCATGAAAGTCATCTTAGGCATTTTAGGTCAAAACATCTTTGTGCAAACTCAAACCCTAATTTGGGTCAACAGTGCAAGGAGGAGTCTTGAGCAGAGTAAACCCTAACTTGACCTTGAGCTCCAAGGGTCTTGTGGTGAGAAAATGTTGAGGAAATGGGAGGGCAAATTTTGGGGTACAACAGATTCAAAGAAACCTTCCAACATGAAAGTTGTAGTCCTCCACAAAATCTACAACTTTTTTTCACACAGTTTCCCCAAAAGATGCTTGGATCTCAAGTTATGATTTTGTGAACAAGGGTCCATGAAACTTTTAACTTAGTGAAATTTTGCCCTAGTTTAGGTAGGATTTTGACCTATCTTCATGGCAATTTTTCACATAGTTCCAATTGGAATCTCAAAATTCATTTCAAAGATGGATTGTATAGCATGTTACAAGCTTTCCAAAATGTCCAAGAACTCTCCAAAATCATTTATGGTTAGGGAGAATCAAAAGTTTGAAAATGGGAAATTATCACTTTTGGCCAAGGCATTTTGCACAATGATACAAGTTGCAAATTATGTCCAACCTTGCTTGTACTTGTTTTACAGGCTTTAAACCCTTCCACACTCAAAATTGAATGCAAACACAATGGATTAAGGCTTTGTCCTGAGCTTTAGAAGATTACACATTGAATTAATCCATTTTTGGCAAAAAGTTAACAATGCCATTTACATAAAGTATGCTTTATGTCAATTTGATTATCTTGAGCCATACACCAAGCCTTTTGTTGCAAACAAAGCTCCCTAATATCAGGAAAAGTTCACCAACTTTGTGAAGCTAGAATACAGGCCTGTACAACCTTGCCTTGGTCACTTCCCACTTTTACTTCAAAACCAAGTCAACTTACAAAATCACCACAACTCTTCAATCTGATATAACCAAGCTTTGTAAACATTTCAAATAAGTTTTTCACATTACACTAAGCCAGAAACATGAGCTCACCACCTCTCAAACACACTTGTACACAAAAATTACAAGTTCTTGCAAAAACAGGGCAGGCCCTACAGAATCACTTCCATCTTCACATTGCCTCGTGCGTTTTATCCCAAACCAGTTCCAACACACTCCATACAACATACCTAAACTATCCCAACCATTCCCAATCCACTGCAACTCCATTTACACACTTCACCGTTCTTGCTTTGAAACTTTGCAGGTTGAGTTCTATAGAGACATCCAGGCCATTTCAAAGCAAACTAAGCATTGGGAAAGGTCCAGGGAACGTCAAGCAAGCTCACAAGTATCTCAGGCCTCACTCACAACCCCTACATTGCCCTACTCGAGCTTGACTGAAATAGGTATTTCTCAAACTTCTATCTCCTTATTTAGGAATCATTAGGCTTAGTTTTGTGAAGCAAAAATGTAGTCCTCATTGTCCTTGAACTGTACATATGCTTAGAATTCATTTATGTTAACTGAGCTAGGAGTATTTGATAGTTGAACTTTCTGAAAAAACTAGGTCAAGATTTAGGGCCAAAGAAATTCTCTCTGGTCTTTGAGAGTTAGATTAAGTTTTTTATATGGTTAGAATCGTGTGATCAAGAGCTATAACTTTCATGTTGCAAGTTTTTGTTTTTAAGCACAAATGCAGGAGATACGAGTTTGAACATAGAGCGCGTGTTTTTCTTCTGTCTCAAGGACAGGGAAGAAGGTAATGTGGGGTGGGCTTGGATTCTCCTTGCTTTGGACACCCCCTAACCTGCTTTTTGCACCCCTGGCCCATTTCTCTTATTTTTTATATTTTTCTCATTTATTTCATATTTTCTGACTTTTATTTATTTTTCTAAATATTAAAAATTACCAAAAATATGTTCTTAAATTTTCACTTTTTATTTTATTATTTTTATTATTTTTTAGACATAGAAATAGTTATTAAATAATATATACTTTTATTTTCTTAAAATAAATTCATAAATAATACAAAAAAATATTATATATTTTTATTTTTATTATTTATATACTTAAATAATATTTTTCTCACACATTTAATTTTTTTAACACTCTTGTATATATTTTTATTTTATATTCTTGTACATAAATAAATAATATAATATATATATATTTTCTTTAAAAACTAGGGTTTCCACCCTTTCCAAAAAATAACCATTAATATTTTTAATATTTTTAGGACATTAAATAATTTATTTTACATACATAAAATAAATACAAAAAACATTTTTTGTATATTCTTATTTAATTGCATATTTAAATTTTGTCAATTTATTATTTGTACAATGAATTCAATATGGTTGTAATAGTTGATTTAGGGTTTTATTTTTTGTGCAAATACCCCCCTATTCAAACTTGTACCCCTCTCCCATAATAATGTTGTAATAGTTGTAGATTTACTTTTACGCATTTTATTGCTTTCAAATATGCATGATAGAAAGATTAAGGTTTGTATGATAACCAAAATCAAACAAATAGCTAGACCTAACACAAGATAAAATGCCTGAAAATGACAATGCAATGCACACAAGCACCCCTTGGGTTTCACCCATTTGTTGCCTTAAAAATGGCCATGGTATGCATGCTAGGTATCTTGGCAAAACAAATCAAAACAAAAAGATCATAGTCCCTCGATGACGCTATATTGGTTGCATATACACAAATGGTCTAGTCCTTCAAAAAAACTTGCTAAGATACTTGGCACAATTGCTATCATGGTCATACGATGACCCACGTCTGTCTCGTTTAACATCCAAGCACAAGGTTGTTTACCAAATGCAATGGTAAAAAAACAATGTCAAAGGGTTAAAAATGTGTAGGAAAGACTTTTAAGTAAGTAGGTAGATGCTCCTATTTACTTGATCAAACTTGCAAATATCCTTGCTATTTTCAAAAACACATCACAACACAATTTCAAAACATTTCCCAACAAACTTTCAAACATTGAAAACATTTTTCAAAAGACAAACACCTTTGTATACATTCAAACAAGAATCATTACAAAGGTTGCCTAAACAAGTCCTCTTTTCAAAATACTTTCAAAACCACACACAAAAGCACCATTTTAAACAATTAAAAAGCAAAAGCAAGTGATCTAAACAAGTAACTAAGAGCCCATGGAAAACCATGGATGAAAAGGGTGTTAGCACCTTCCCTTTTCATAATCTACCCCCCGGACCCAAGAAAACATCTCAAAGGTCTTTCCTGTGCTTTTTGACCTTTCCTTTGGATAAAATAAAAAGTCGATGGCGACTCTTACTAAACCGAAACATTTGCGAACACAAACGCAAAACCTCAAGTCAGTTCTCCCACCATATTACAACCACCATTTTTCTTGATAAATTGATGATAATTTCCAAAAAGTTTGAACATCAAAGTTTGAGATCATTGTGTCCTCTTCATTTTTGGTTTAAAGTTCATTTCATTCTGAGCATTATGGTGAGAGTTATGATGGAATGAACATAAGGGCATGAGATATTATTCTTTTTTGGCCATGGCATGTCGTGCGCGCATACCTAGCCTGTATTTCATCAAACATATGATGAATGCACATTCATGGACATTTATCTCATTGGTTTAAATCTCATCTTGAAAAATTTTGAACATGAAAGTTAAAGTTTGTTGTGCTCTCTTCATTTTTATTTCAAGGTTCATTTCATTTTATGCACTATGGAGAGAGATATTATGAGTTATAGTTATGATCACAAAATTGTCCAAGTTTGGATATTTGCATGGCCACAACATCAGTTCATGTGTTAGCTTTTTAAGGCTGATTTCATGGCAAGTTTCAAAGGACTTCAAGGCTATATTTCAACTTGTGGTCAACATGAAAATTGTCCATTCAATTTCCCTCTTTCTAACAAGCCAAAACCCATCTCAAATGATCATGGATTTATCGAGTTTAAAGGAGGGAGGTTTGTTTGCATGGAATTGCATGGTGTTTATTTCGAATAGCATCAGGTTGCCAGCTCACCATGTATGCATTCTCTCACTCCATTATATTCTCTATTCACTCCCAAAAACGAATGCAAGTAAAAACAGCAACAACACAAAATGCAACAAGCTTGCACATTATCCATTTTGACACAAAAGCCCTCTAATGGTCTTCAAGCTTGCAATGTCCATCATACCCCCAGCAAAACTTCCTCAACACTCTTTCCCACTCTATATAAACTCCTATTCACTCTCATTACGGAGGAGGATTCATCATTCACGCAAAAGCAAAAATCAGTTTCTCTCTTCATATTGGGAAGAGCTCTTCAGAATTTTCCTTTGAAGCTTCTCTAATACTCTTTCTTTCTCTATATAAAGTAATCTTTATCTTCACTCCAGAGGTAAATCTTGAATCCTGAAGTTGCGTACAAGTTTCTCTTTCAAAATCCGATTTCACACTTTTCTGCAATTTACAAGTTTTGTCTCAACTTACTTGTGCGTTCTTCAAAATTCAGCTTGCATATTTATCTTTTGAGCTCAAGGAGGAGATCCATCGAGTTT
The DNA here is from genome assembly GCA_948472305.1 of Vicia faba. Classification (NCBI taxonomy): domain Eukaryota; kingdom Viridiplantae; phylum Streptophyta; class Magnoliopsida; order Fabales; family Fabaceae; genus Vicia; species Vicia faba. Next base: position 142,952,797 of record OX451739.1, read on the forward strand.
CTTGTTTAAAATTCAGAGGCACCTGGTGAATTTACTTTTCACTACTTGAGGTAAGTTTTCATGAACTTCGCATCATCATTTCATCGTGAATTTACAATACAGATCTTGTTCTTATCATGTTAGTGTAATACGATGGGAGAACTGACTTTTAGGTTTTGCATTTTATCTCAAATGTTGTAGATAGCAAGAGTCGCCACCGACTTTTCTTTTATCCAATAAAGGAAAGGGTGAAAAGAACAGGAAAGACCTTTGAGAATTTTCTTGAGTTTGGGGGGTAGGTTATGAAAAGGGAAGGTGTTAGAATCCTTTTCATCCATAGTTATCTACGGGCTCTTAATCGCTAGCTCACTTTTTGGAAATGCTTTGTGTTTGTATATGTTTGAAAATATTTTGAAAATGCCTAAGCGTGGCAATTTTGTAATGATTCTCGTGTCATTGAGAATGTATACAAAATGTTTGTTTTAAAAATATTTTGAAAGGAAGTGTTGTTTTGTGAAAGAGTTTTTGAAAATGCCAAAGGCAATTGGCTTTATAATAACCCTTATATCACTCCTCAAGAGTGTTTATAAAGCATTTTGAAATTTATTGTCTTGAAAGTGTAAGGTGTGGAAATTGTCTTAGTTGGTGAGCAAGCGATTATGAGGTATCTACCTACTCAAAAAGTCTTTGTTCTTTTCTTCCTCCTTTAGATAGTGATACTCTACCATTAGTTAGTAGGAAGCCCTATCATTGGATGTGAGGGACAGACGTGAGTCATCGTACAGTCATAGAAGGCAACTTGTAGGATGCTTTAGCAATTTTTCATAAGGGACTAAGATCGTTGACCGAAGGCAGCATCGAAGGGTCATCGAGGGACTACGATCTTTTAACTGAGGGTCTTTGCTAAAGCATCTCATACTCGAGGGACATGATTGTTTAAATCTGTGGCAACAAGTGAAGGTCATCCTAAAGGTGCGTGTGTTCAAAGTGTTTTGATTTCAAATATTTTTGTCTTTGAGATTAGGTTTTCTAATGTTTGCTTTTAGTCTAGTCATACAAACCCTAATTACTAACACTAATAAGAAAAGAAGTAAATTACGAAAATTAAATGTCCTACACTATTACAACGCTTCGGGGACGGGGGTACAAATTTATGAATGGGGATGGAAAATATTAAACCCTAATTATCTATTACAAACTTTTGACAGTTACAATAATTGAGAAATAAATAATGGGAAAGTAAAGTGCGCGAAAAAGGGGAAAATGTTTATGAAAAACCCTAAAATATTTTTAACTATTTAAGAAAAAAGATTTTGTTGTTTTTGTTTGAGAAAAATATTTGAAATATGAAATAAAAATTAGACATAATTCTAGTTTAATTACAAATTTAATATTTAAAATAAAACTAAGTGTAATTAAATTAATTAATTTTAATTATGAAAATTAAATTAATTAAGTAAAACCTAAAGAAATCTAAATATTTAGAAAATATTTTTGTATTTTGTTTTTGTTTAGAAAAAATAATTGAAGTATAAAAACCTAGTCTTAAGAAAATAAAATTAAGGTGATTAAATTAAATTAATTATTATTTATCAAAAAAATAAATTAATTAGTAAAACCTAAATCTAATTTTTTTTAATGATTTTATGACTTTTTGCTATTTTGATTTAAATAAAATTAATTAAAAGAAAATGATTAGTTTAAAAAAGAAATTCCAATGGGCCTGCTGAAAATAAGTAGATTGGGGGTATGAAGAGAAATGTTAGGCCCAACAAAGTTTTTTGTTTGAATCAGAAAATAATAAAAAAAAGGCATGGGCCTGCGTTTGTAAAATAAAATGGGGGGTGAAAAGAAGCAAAACTGAAACATAAAAAAAAATGCAAAAGGGGATTCATTATGGTTCGAACCCTCGCACTTATAGTAAGCAGTGACTTTGTATGCACGGGCTTGCCACTGGGCTGGAAGTTTCATCCGATTATTATACCACTTGCACTAAATATAAAATAAACTCAATTTTCAAAGTTTGAAATCTGACGCCATGGCCTTCTTCCTCCTCGCGCTGTACAACAACATACTCCCTCCATTGTTGATTATGTAAAATGCTCCTTTCTCCACCAAATTGAAAAATGTAAACATCAAACTTTCCTGAATTTTAACCACAAACCCAACCATATAACTTTCAAAAGATATAGATCAAAGATTAAAATGAATTTTTCTTAATACCAAATAAAAACCGTAACGGTTCAGAAACTTCAGTTCTAAAATTCTCATCACACAGGAAATATGAATGAAAAGTAAGCACATGGTTAGCTTCAGGACATTGATATCTATATTTTTTTTCTTTTGTGCGTATGCGCTAAAGATGCATGGATAAGAAGTTCAAAGTTTGAGTTTTTTACCAAGTTGTAGAAAGTCCAACACTTCTTCTATGGACTTTCAGTGCAAAGTGATGATCCTATGAGCTTGCTGGGACCTTCCTAGATCTATTCCAACCCTTACTTTGCTTCGAAAGTTGCTGACACGCTCTAACCAAGTCAAGTTGCAGGCCACAGTTTTTGAGTTTAGAGGATGACGAAGATGGTGTTACAGAAGTGTAACAAGTGTTTAGACAAGTTCTAAATGATGATTATGAGGTGTTTGAATGATAAAGGAGGCAAACACATAAGTGGATTTTAAGTTGGATGTTGAAAGCTTCAAATGTGCAACAATGGTGGTTTTGATGCATATAATCTCTCTATTTATAGAAAAAAGATTTGATGGCTTGAAGTAACCAGAATATCAAAATAACATGTTATAGTTTTGAAGCTTGGTTTTTAAGTAACTTGGAGAAACATTATTCCAATGCATTGTAGGGTGGTTGATAGGCTGTAGATGGTTGCTTCTTGGTGCTGAGATGTTTTGAGGTCAGAATCAATAATGTATGGGCTCAAGGAGAGTTGACATTGTGTATAAAGTCACTTTATCAAAATGGCAATGTGAACTTTCTTCCCTTAATGGAAAAATGGATTGAACAAAGCTTTAATCACTTGGATCATAGCTCAAAAGCTTGTGTAATCTTCTAATTATAGCAAGATTTGGAGGTTAGAGGCCTATAAAGTGAGATTATGCAGCATGGCTTGAAGATTTTGTCTTATGGTTATCATAGAAATGACCTATAATTCAAGTATGGATGCCTAACTTCATCTCTTCGAATCTCGTAGCTCAAGCATGATAAAATTGTGTTCTTGGACATTTTGGAAAACTTGAAACATTGTCTACAACTTTCATGATATGAGTTTTGGATAAATCAAATGGGAACTTGGTGAAAAATGGCCATGAAGTTGGGACAAAAATCTAACCAAAACTTGTAAAAAAATTCTAAGTGTTGGAAAAAAACATCATGACTTCATGAGCTTATATCTCTTAAATTAAGCACTTTTTGAGGATCATCCCACATTAACAAAGTTGTAGAATTCATAAATCCACACAACTTTCATGTTGAAAGTTTTCCTTGAATCAATTTGCATCTTGAGGAAACTTGCTTATGAAGTTATGGTTTTTGTTAAGAACAAAAACACTTAGAATTTTTCTAAGTGTTGGAAAATTTTCCAAATTTGACTTTTGTTGACATTTTGATTTCTTGATGCTCAAGTTTGGTAGTTTTGAATATCTTGATGATTCTTGACTTTTGAATTCCAATGTTGACCAAAAGGTCAAAGTTTGACTTTTGAGTGACTGTTGACTTTTCATCAATTGATTCAATTCTTGAACTATCAATCACTTGCATCTTTGGAAATTTTTTGAGCCATGTAATTAGGTTAAGATATTGTATTTGAGTCCTTGAGATCATGCTTCAATCCATTAGGTCATGCACTAGACCAAAAGTCAATGATTAGTCATTTTCAATCAAAACCCTAATTTTGGCAATTTTTTCCCTTTGATGATTTGAGGGATTTCCTTGAGGAATCATGGTCAACCCTTGATTAAATGATGAATATCACCTTAAAAATTTTATGTTGACAAAAAATCTTGAAGTTTGACTGTATGTTTGACCATAATTGACTTTTTACCCAATGCAGTTGATTTTCAGTCATCTGAGCAATTGACTGGGTATATTTGTGATGCAAGGCTTGAAACTTAACATAAGCATTATTGAGAACCTATGATAAACCATGAAAGTAAATTGAGGCATTGGAAGCCCAATTTTCCCTGAGAGAACCAAAACCCTAGTCATAAGCCAATGTTTAGGAGGAGGTTTGACCAGTCAATTCCTGAGTAGCTTGGAGTATTTAAGAATCTTAGAAGAATGTCTTGAAGAAAATGGGAGGGAATGTTTTGGGGTATAACAGCTTCCATGTCTTTGAAGGAAGTGCTCATCATATAGATAGTCGCCCCGTCATGTTTCGGGAATTGATCTATAATCTATTTTTGTTGGTAAACTTGTCCTGTTTTGGGAGTTCATACCAATGGTGATAAAGATAGTCGCCCTGTCCTGTTTCGAGAATTGATCTTTACCTGACCATAAAGGAAGAAATATAGTTTCCTTGTCCTATTTCGGGTATTAATCTTCAACATGTTCATGTAGATAGTCACCACGTATTATTTCAGGAATTGATCTACAATATGTTTTTTCACATATAGTAACCCTGTCTTGTTTCAGGAATTAATTTGTGGCTGGTCATCCAGATAGTTACCCCGTCTTTTTTAGGGGATTAATCTTGGACCTATTTGTTGATGATGTTCGTCTGTTTGTGAAATTTACCTGAAAAGATAAATAGTTAGTTGTATGCAATGTCATGATGTATGAAATGCATTGCGTAATGATGTTCTCAAAATAAATGAGATTGTGTTATATGTGTTTCGTATGCATATGCTATGATATTGATGAATGATGTGTGAATGTGAAATGTTTTTGGAAGTGTATCAATAGTTTTGTATGACATCTTGCTGGGGAAAATGAATCCCTGACTGATGCTGAGGATGAAGAACATGTGTAATCTTCAATCTTGTCTAGAGTATTTCCGCTGGGGGTTCCTGCTTGCTATTTGAGGAAACTCTGCTGAGGAATGTTGACTTCTATTTGGGGATAAGGATTCAGAAACATTAGTCGTTCATCGCTCTACTGGGGAGTTTAATTCTTACATACCCTGACTGGGGATAAAAGAGATGGATAACCTTCCGACTCGTCTGGGGAGGGTAAAGTTGACTGATATCTGGTCTAATTCCATATTTTGTAGCAACTCTCTATGAATAGTGGTGATTTCACTAGGGAGAGGAGTTTCGCCGGTGATTCATAGCCATATGAGGAATAGACTCGAGCCGGGGAGAATGTAATTTGTTAGGGAAATAAACCCTGTTGGCAGGGAAGTGCTCTGCTAAGGAAACAAACTTTGCTGGAGAGAATAAATCTGCAGGGGGTTTTATAGCTTTGGAAGAGTAAACTCGGCTAGGGAAGAGAACTTCCATGAACTGTATTGATTGGAACTTCGTAGGTTAGGTGATATTGCTAGGAAAAAGATCATATTCTTTTATCCGTGGGAGAGATCTGTCGAGGAAATTGTGGGGAATGTATCTTTATTGAAGATGAATTTATGAAGATTACTCTGTAGGGATAATCTCATGGAAGTAGATCCGTGGGGATTTGAAGAAGGATTAAAAGTCTCCCCAACTCCTAGAGTATTGAGTAAATTCTTATTCTTGTTTTTATGCATATATTCGTTAATAATTAATCGTGTTCATATGCATATGTTCATTCAATTTTAGTCATTAGACGTTTTTGCAAATGAAACAGAAAAATAAAAAAGACAGAAAGTTTGAATTTTAAGGTGTACTTGTATTGATAATTTGCTTATAAACAGGTGATTTTGTACAAAGAGACATAAATCCTAGTAAGAGGGAATTTTCGTGAAATAAAAAGAGTACAAAGTGAAAACAAAACATATAGCTATGTGGAAATGATCTCGTTGGGTTCCAACTCTGTTATTGCCCTTATGTCTACGAACATCTCATCCCTTGTTGTCAAAAGAAATTGATTGAACGGATCCTCTGACTTTGGTAACAAAGCTTGCAGTAAGTGATCCAATGGGACATAGTCATACATTTTTAATCCCTAGCTTTTGCTTGGACCGCCCTTTCAGGTTTTCAGTCCACCGGGATACCCTTTCTTTCCCAAGCCGCCTTTTCAGGTTTTCGACTTGCCGGGTGTACAATCTTTTATATATATCCCTAATTTTTTCCTGAGCCCTTTTGGTTCACCGGTATGCCCTTATTTTTTCCTAGGCCAGTCAACCTAGCTGGTCTTTTTTATGCGTAGTATCTTTTGATTATGTCCACATTCACAAGGTGCGGGAAATCTTCACCGTCCATGGTGGTTAGTATCATAGCATCGCCCAAAAATACTTTCTTGACAATAAATGGCCCTTCATAGGTGGGAGTCCATTTTCCCCTGGGATCACCTTGCGGTAGAATGATGTGCTTTATTACCAAGTCACCAGCCTGATATATTTGATGTTTGATTTTCTTGTTGAATGCCTTGATCATACGCTTCTGATACATCTGACCATGACAGACAACCGCAAGCCTTTTCTCGTCAATCAAGTTCAACTGATCCAACCTAGTCTGAATCCACTCGTCTTCGTCTAAGTCTGCATCTTTCATAATCCTCAAAGAGGGAATCTGAACTTTGATAGGTAGGATAACTTCCAAACCATAGACCAGAGAGAATGGGGTTGCCCCAGTTGATGTACATGCCAAAGTGCGATAGCCATGGAGAGAAAATGGTAACATCTCATGCCAGTATTTTTAGGTCACAACCATCTTTTGTAGGATCTTCTTAATATTCTTGTTGGCAGCTTCCACTGCACCATTCATCTTGGGTCGATACGGAGAAGAGTTGTGGTACTTGATCTTGAACTGCGTGCAGAGTTCTGTGATCATAGTATTGTTGAGGTTTGTACCATTTTCTGTGATGATTCTCTCGGGGATGCCATACCGACAGATGAGGTTATGCTTAATGAATAAAGCTACCACATCCTTAGTAACAGAGGCGAACGAGGCTGCTTCAACCCATTTTGTGAAATAGTCAATGGCAACGAGAATGAAATGATGTCTGTTAGAAGTAGTAGGTTTGATTTCTCCGATCATATCAATGACCCACATTACAAATGGCCAAGGAGAAGTCATGACGTTCAAAGGTATTTGAGGCACATAAACTTTATCAGCATAAATCTTGAACTTATGATAAGTTCTCGAGTGGTGGTGACCGTCGGTTTCCATAGTCGACCAATAGTAACATGCTCTCAAAATATTTTTAGCCATATTATGTCTATTGGAGTGAGTACCAAAGACACCTTCATGCATATCCTCCATAATTTTCTCCACTTCTTTCTTGTCCACACAATGAAGTAGAGTTGAATCATGATTACGCTTGTACAAAATTCCATTGCTCAAGAAGAACTCAGCTGAGAACCTCCGTAGGAACTTTTTGTCATTGATTGGTGCCCTTTCAAGGTATTCTTGAGCTTCAAGGTACTTTCTCACCTCATGAAACCAAGTTTTTTCTTCTACTCCATCAATGTCAATTTCATAGCAGTGTGTCGGTTCATCGAATATTTCAATGGTAATTATGGGAGCCTCGTTGACCCATCTGAGCTTGAACATGGATGACATGGTAGCTAATGTGTTTTCCAACTGATTCTCTTCTCTTGGGATATACTCAAAAGTAATCTCTTTGAAGTATAGAATCAAGGTTAACACATATTCTCAGGATAAGATTTGGATGCTTCGTATCCCATTATCCCTTGACTTGACTGATCATCAAGGCTGAATCCCCATATACACTCAGGAATCTGGTTCTCAGGTCAATAGTAGCTTGAATCCCTAGGATGCACGCTTCATATTCAGCCATATTGTTGATGTAGTCAAAGCAAATTTTGGCAGTGAATGGTGTATGGCAACCTTGAGGAGGGATGATTATAGCACCAATTCCATTGCCAAGTGTGTTAGAAGCCCCGTCAAAAATCATAGTCCATCGGGATCCTGACTCAGGTCCTTCATACGGTCCAGGTTCTTCATAATTTGTAACTAGCATAATGTTCTCATCCGGTAATTCGAAGTTCATAGATTGATAGTCGTCTATAGCTTGATATGTCAAATGATCTGCCAGTACACTTCCTTTGATTGCTTTTTGAGTGGTATACTGAATGTGTATTCTGTCAAGACCATTTTCCATCTGGCTATTCTTTCGGAAAGAGTTGGCTTCTCGAATATGTACTTGATATGATCCATTTTAGAAATCAATAAAGTGGTATGGGTCAACATATATTGTCTTAGTCGGCGAGCAGCCCATGCCAAAGCACAACAAGTTTTCTCGAGCAGTGAATATCTTGTTTCACAGTTGGTAAACTTTTTTCTAAGTAGTATATTGCATGTTGTAACGCCCATTTATTTAATTAATATTTAATTAAATTATTTTTGGATTATTTGTTGAAATTGTGATATATTGAGAATTTTGGTATAAGTTGTTAGATTATTATTAATTAATTAAGTAGTTGATTAATAATAATAATGTTGGAATTATTAGTATTAGTTGTGGGGCTTGTTTTGGTGATATGTAGTATTAAGGAGGTGTGAGAATTAGGCCCAATAGAAATAATTCTATTATTTTTTAGTTTAGTTATAATAAATAGAAAAATAGGTTTTTGTCAAGAAAAAGAGGAATAAGGGTTGGAAGAGAAAGAGAACGTAGAAGTTGCAGAGAAGAAGGAAAAGAGATAAAGCGGGATTCGATTCGAAAAATTATAGAGCAACCTTCAATCAAAGGTAAGAGTGGGGTTCTGACTCTATAATTGGGTATATGATGCATGTTACGTGGGAATTAGGTTATGTGAAATTGTCACTGTATGTGATGGTTGTATGAAAAAATTGTTATTTCACATTTGTGATCATTGTGCTAACATTTCAGCGATTCGATCGATAAATTGAGTGTTGGATTTTGTTATGTATTTATGTGGGTACAATTATTATATTGATGTGAATAGTTATTGTGTTGGTCTGAGATCATAGGAATGGAAAGAATCACTGATCGCAAGAAATTTGGAATGAAGTTGCAGAATTGCAACTGGAATTATGGACATGTGCCGAGCGACACATGTGTTGATAAAGGGTGCCGACCGACACCATGCTTTTGTTCCGAGGGGCACGGTTTGCATGTCGAGGGGAATGGATCCTAATTACAGTATCTCCTTTAGGTGTTTTGCTGTGTTTATTCTGGGTGTCTGTTACCTTAGCATGTTATTGCAGGAATGTATGTAATATTAATGAGTAGCAGAGTTAGTAAATGTTAGAAGAAAATTAGTAATTAGTAGATAGTGTAATGAAAATTGTTGGTAGTAGTGAATTATGAAAGTAATAGCATTAAATATTTAGCAAGGATAATTATTAAATTTCAGAATTAATAACTGGTATAGCTTTAGTTGCAGAGCTTATAGTAAATAATAGAAACATTTGTAACTAAAATATAGTAGCAGTAGAGATAATTTAAGTAGTAGGTAAATAATAGTTTCATTAATTTAGCTGAAAACTAGTAGTGAGGCTTAATAGCAGAATAATTTAGTGGAAGTACTTTAGTTGGAACGTGTCAATAACATTATTGGCATGTATAAATTGTTGTGTTGTTATTATTAATTATTAAAGTTGCAGGTGATCAATTTGGGTAGGTTTCCTCTATTGATTGGAAATTATTAAGTTGTAGGCTTATGCCAATATTGTTATGTTGTTGTTGATGATGTTGCATTTAATCATGTTGTCGCATACATCGCATATCAAGTTGGAGCTGATGCTTGTTAAGTTGGCCTGAATTGGCAAAATATTAAGTTGAAGGTTTATGCCTTGTTGTTGTCTCTATTAATTGGCAAGATTTTTAGTTGGCAGTTCTGCTCTATTGGCACCACATGCATGTGTATAGAAACAAGTTGCATTTCACGTTGCATATTGAGTTGTTGAGTTAGTAAATTATTTATTATATTTCGTTGATGTTTTTGTTGTGATTGATGTTTTTTAAAGTTGTGAAGTGGTGATTTGGCATAGATTAATTCTAATGTAATATTATCATACATTTTATTATATTGTTCGATATCTCACCCCTTTTGTTCTAATGTTACCCCGATGTTGGTAACGTGCAGGTAATCTAGAGTGAAGGTGATTTACCTTCAGTAGTTCTAGTCGGTGTCATTGCTCTGATATGTAACACTCGAGGGGATGAACACTTGTTGTTTTATTGTTGATTATTCCAGTTGATTGAACTTTAAGTTGTTCTTTGTTAAATATTTGTTATTTGAAGTTGTTTCAGTTGGATAAAGATGTTATATTCTTTTAAGTCGAATATTTAATTCCGCTGCATAGTTATGACAGTTGCTAGTTTAAAAGATTAAAATACGTTACTTATGGTTCATTCTAGTTTAATGTGTTATGTATCTGCAATGAATATCGTTGTTTTAAGTTGTAATTGTAGCACCCTGATTTGGCTGTTGAAATTTTATAACTCTGAATTTTATATTAATTATCGAGTAGAATTAGGGTGTTACAATTTGGTATCAGAGCAAGTCAGTCCGTCCGACCAAGTTGTTGAGTCGTAGTTTTGTCTAACAATCGAGTATTGTTACCTTGAGTTATAACTGTTGTTTATGTTGTAGTGATAAGTTGAGATGGCTGGAAGGAATGATGTTGCACTTGTTGCTGCTTTAGAGGCAATGACGCATGCAATTGAGAATCAACTGAGGACTGATGGGAATGCTGGATCTCGTAGTTTGGCGACCTTCCAGAGGGAGAATCCGCCTAACTTCAAGGGTAAGTATGATCCTGACAGAGCGTTGGATTGGTTGAAAGAGATTGAGAGAATCTTTCGTGTGATGGACTGCACTCCATGTTGTACCCCAAAATTTTCCCTCTGATTTCCCAAGAAATCTCTCATAAGATCTCCATTGATTCAAGGCTACACAAGGTTTAATCAGCTCAAGACATCTCCTCAACCACTGACAACTGAAAATTAGGGTTTGAGTTTTCACAAGGACAATTGGACTTTCAAGGCCTCAAATGACTTTCATGGATCATTAGGAGCCCTCAAGATTGCTCATGTCAAGTTTTAAGTCTTGGATCACATTTTTGCTTAGTCAATTGATCAGTTGATCTAAAATCATCTATATTGGGGAAAAAGTCAATTGTGGTCAATTTACAGTCAAACTTTATAATTTTTTATCCAAATCAGAATTATGAACTCATATATGTCAATTGATAAAGTTTGGATCACAATTCCTCAAGAAATTTGATCAGATCATCAAAAGGGAAAAATGGTCAAAATTAGGGTTTTTACTGAGGAGGTTCAATTTTTGACTTTTGCCTAACAAATGACTTATTGGTTTAAGACGTAATCTCAAGGATCCAAATACATCATTTTTACCTAATGGCATGGCTCAAAATATTTTTCAAGATCAATTGATTGATAATTGAATTTCAGTCAACTGATGAAAAATCAAATGTATACTGAAAAGTCAAACTTTGACTTTTTGATCAAAATCAAGTTTCAAAGATTACAATTCACAAAGACATATCAAAATATGAAACTTGTTCATCAAGAAATAGAAAAGTCAAAATCATCTTTGAAAAGTCAAAATTCTAAGACTTAGAATTTTTTCTAAGTGTTAGAAAGTTCATATTTCCCACCACTTTGTGCCAAATTTCCACCATGATGCAAGATGATTCAATGGAAACCTCCAACATGAAAGTTGTAGATCTAAATGAGATCTAAAATATTATAGGGCAGAACTTTTTCTATAAATACTTGGATTTCAAGTTATGAATTTGTGAATACATGCTCATGAAACTAAAAAGACTTAGTGAAATTTTGCCCTAGTTAGGCAGGATTTTGACCTAACTTCATGGCAACTTTTCACCTAGTTCCAAATTGATTCTTCAAAAATTTACAACATAAAGGTTGTAGAGGATGTTACAAGCTTTCCAAAATATCCAAGAACTCGTTGAGATCATACTTGAGCTGAGAGAATCGAAGGCAAGACGTTAGGGTTTCAAACTTATTTTTCAAGTCATTTTCATGATGAACATTTGATCCAATCCTTAGCCATGCAACATAATCCTCACTTTGAAGGCCTAAAAATTGTTTATCACTCCTTAATTTAATGTTTACACAACTGATTGATTAATTTCCCATTTGATTCAAGCATTGTCCAAAGCATTTTGCCATTTTAGGGAGAAAGTCACCATTTCCATTCTTGTAAAGTAAGCTTTATGCACAAAGTCAACTTCTTGAGCTCCTAACTTGTTCTCTTTAAGTACACTCCATCCACAAAGTCATAAGCAAGCTTTTTTAAAGTTCAACCGCTCTACAATAGCAAGTACAAAGGCATGGAAACTTGTTTTGTCAAGAAAATCACATGTTGAGCTTAAACATGTAAATTCAAATTATGACTTGTGGTAGCATCCTAAACCTTTTGCTTATAAATAGAGACATTAGTTGCAAGCTAAGACACGAATGCTAAGGCCCTGAAACTCTCTCAAACAATCACAAACTAGAAATTGCTCAAAAACATCATTGATACACAGTTCTGACCTTGAACTTGTATCTCCCATTTCCCTCGTGCGTTTTCCCTCAAATTCATTTGCAAAGCTTCTATACCTCAAATATAGTCCATCCCCGTCCTTGTTCTAGAACTGTAACACCATTTTCATCAACCTCCATAACCAAAAAACAGAGTCTTCAAGTTGACTTCTCCAGACCATTCCAACCATCCATAGCTCAAGCTAGGCATTATATTAGCTTCCCGGGAACTTGAGGAAGCTAACCTGATCATCACAACTCCTTGAAAGCAGCTCAAACTCATTTCACGATTTCCAGTTTTGAGGTATTTTTTCTGAACTTCTATCTCTTCATACAAGCATCATTTGATTCTGATTTGTGAAGATAAAATATAGATATCATTGCCCTGAAGTTGTACATGTCCATAGTTTTCATTTATATTGATTGAGCTTAGAGAATTTTAGGTTTGAATCTCTGAAAAAAGTTAGGTCAGGATTTGGTAATTTTAGAAATTCTTGCTCATCTTTGAGAATTAGTTTATGTTATTTACATATTTAGAATCGTGGTGAAATTTCTAACAAGTTTGATATTGGAAGTTTTGTGAATGGATGAGAAATGAGTGAGTTACAGGAACCATGGCTGGAGGTTGAAGATGAAGTCATTACTAGGACTGATTTTGTATCATATATTTATGGTTTTTCTTATGTTAACGGATGTACAACCACCCTAGTGGTAAAGGCAGCGCGCGTTTATGGTCAAGGTCATGGGTTCAAGTCCCAACGCTGCCTTTTTTCATATTTCTCAAACATTTTTCTTTCTTTTTGCTATAAACCAAGCGCGATGAGCTTAGTATGCTGGGCCCTTTCCATTTTTACTTGGTTCTGATCCCCCCTGTTTCCATTTACCACACATGCCCAACCTTTTTTTATTTTATTTTTCTGCTTACAAAAATCCCATTGGACCAGGCTTCAAAAACTATTTTTCTAACAAACTCCCAAATCCCATTTTAAACCCCCTGACTTTTACTTTTATATTTTATTTTATTTTATTTTTCTTTATTATTATTATTATTATTATTATTATTAATAAAAATCTAAAAATAGTTTATTTATTTATATATCTAATATATTTATATTCATGTATATTTTATTCCTTTAAAAAACAAAAAGACAAAAATATTTTCTTAAACAAACATAATTTCTTTTTCTTAATAAATTAATAATTAGATTTAGGTTTAGTTATTTTATTTTTATTTAAAATTAACCTAGAATTTAGGTTTCTCTTAATAAATTAATTTTCATATTATTTTGATTAAACTTAAACCCTTTTTTTACAAAAACATAAAAAATGCTTTCTAACTTATTTTCTTTTCTTAATTAATTTAGGTTTAATTCAATTAATCATTTTCTTTTAGGTAATTAGGTTAAAACCCTTCCCTCAAAAACAAAACAAAAAATCATTTTCCTTTCCATTTATATCCTTGTATATCATATTTTCATTTCTTGTACATTATTCATTATTCAATATGGTTGTAATAGATAATTAGGTTTAATTTCTTGCAATCCCCATTTGTAAATTTGTATACCCCATCCCCAAATGTTGTAATAGCATAGTAAATTTATTTTCCACAATTTATCGCTTTCATATAAATGCTAGTAAATTAAGGTTTGTATGGAAAGATAAAAATCAACAAATAGATAACCCTAACTCAAGATTAACAATGCATGCAAATCAAACACACTATTCACACATGCACCCTTAGGGTAATTCCACTTGTTGCCTTACAAAAATAGTCATGTTACGCATGTGGGATGTCTTAGCAAAAAAAATAAAAAATACAAGATCATAGTCCCTCGATGATGCTACAAATGTTGCATTTCAAATGATCTTAGTCCCTCAAAGAGAAATGCTAAGACATCCTACAATATTGCTATCATGACTATACGATGACCCACGCCCTTCCCTTTACATCCAAAGATAAGGCTTCTTACCAATCAATGGTGAGATAGCAATATCAAAGGAAGGAAGAAATGAACAAAGACTTTTGAGTAGGTAGATTGCTCCTAGTTGCTTGCTTGCTCATCATCCCTTTTCAAAACAATTTCAAAACAAACACACACCAAACACTTTCAAAACATAAAATATTTTCAAAAGTCCAACACTTTGTATACGTTCTTACGAACGAGAACCATTACAAAGTTTTCCTAAACGAAGGCGCCTTTTCAAAAATACTTTCAAAAACAAGCACAAAGCACATTTTCAAACAAATCACATTTTCAAACAAAGCAAGTGATCTAGAAAGCAACTAAGAGCCCATAGATAACTATGGATGAAAATGGTGCTAATACCTTCGCTTTTCATAATCTACCCCCCGAACTCAAGAAATAATCTCAAAGGTCTTTCCTGTTCTTTTCAACCTTTCCTTATTGGATAAAAGAAAAGTCAGTGGCGACTCTTGTTAACCGCAACATTACGATCAAATGCAAAACATCCCAAGTCAGATCTCCCATCGCGTTATTGAACTGGCAACTCTACTGGGGATAAACTTAAAAGTGGGGTTACCTTAGGGCTAGATCACCTTTATTTGCTTTCATTTTTTGACTTGCTTGCTTTACATTTTGGTTCCTTGTTTGGGCTTGCTTTGATCCTCTACCCAGATCTGAGACACCTTTTTAGGTAAGTAGCAATAGATTATGGAAACTATACGGCATCGAACAATATGGTTGAAACAATGGCTACGTTAGTGTGACACATTTGTGGGTACCGATATCCCTTGTGTTGAATCGAGGAGAATACGGGGCCGCTGAGTGGCGTCATGAAGCACTAACTGACTTTAGAACCTTAATTGAACAACTTGGCCATTAGGACGTAGTGATATGACCGGTTTCGATGGAAAGCTGAAAATTGGTTGATACTCGATACTACACTCATTGAGATTGGACTTTTGGGATATCTCGGTCACAAGAAAATATTGATTATGCTGAGACAATGCCTAAAAGAAAGGTCGGTGATATTGAGACCCTTTAGAACGCGATTACTATTACTAGGACAGGTTTGAGCCAACTAAAACTTCAAGAGGGTACTTACCTATAAACTCCATGCAAGCTTAAACCTAAGGACTTGTTTGCCTTGTGTGTACATAACAACTTGCTTACTTGTACATAAGATCATAAACATCATAACATCATACACATTCTCACTAACCATTTCAAGGATTTAGGAATTTATCTTTGTTTTTGTTTTGTAGGCCATGAACTCTATCCGGAGAAATACCATTAGAATCAACTTTGTGAAAGAACACCCTCAACTCCAAGAGTTAGTGTCAAGGGTACCTGAAGACTCTCCTTTCACCAAGTATGGTCGACTCCTCAGTTTGGCTACCTCAAATTTCCAAGAAGAGATGATGTGCGTGCTTTTCCAATTCTTTAATCCCATCTATCACTGCTTCACCTTCCCGACTATCAGTTAGTGCTAACACTAGAAGAACTCTCTTTGCTATTAGGAGTGCTCGTGCTTGATCAAGCACCGTTCACCGGTTTAGAAGGGGTTCCAAAACCTGAAGTCATTGCCGAAGCCCTGCATCTGAAGAGAGCTGACATTGTAGAAAATTGGGAGACAAGAAGCAGAGTTCATGGGTTCCTAGCCAAGTTCTTATTGGAGAGGGCTTGTTCATTTTGAGAAGATTTGGATTTTCAAGCCTTTGAGGATGTCATAGCCCTTCTCATCTATGGTTTGGTTCTATTTCCCAACTCGGACCAATTCATAGATGTGAATGCCATTACAGTCTTTCTCTATCGTAATCCTATTCCTACCTTGCTGGGAGACATCTTACATTGTTTCCATACCCGCATCATGAGGAAAAGAGGTACTCTCTTGTGTTGTATTCCCCTACTTGCCAAGCGGTTTATTTTTCACTTATCTCGATCGACAGTGAAGAACGAGCAAAGATTGACATGGTCTCAAAGGATAATGTCCCTCACCCAGTCTAATATCCATTGGTGTTCGAGATCATTGGCAAATACTTCTATCATTGACCGTTATGGAGAGTTCCTTAATGTCCCTCTGCTTGTCATTAGAGGAGGTATCACTTACAACCCTTTCTTAGCCTTGCGACATTTTGGTTACGCCCAAAGAGATGGTCCTCATGACATGCTCATCCAAGGAGTGGTATTTGACTACGAGAGTGACGATCAAGGCTACCGTCAGAGGTTTGCGAGATCTTGGATGATGATAAATAAAGAAGATAGTGGGACACTAGGACGCAAGAATTCTATTCCCTTTGAACCTTATCTTAGGTGGGTGCGAGCTCGTGCTCAGAAACTCATGATGCATTACCCCCTCCATTCTACCAGTTATCATGGAGCCTATTGCGGAATAAGAAGTCTCGTATACTTTCCTTCATCCCAACATGCCTAATTCTCTTGAAGACTTGCAAAAAGGTTGGATTCAACTAAAGGAAGAACGAGACAGTTTCGAAGCTTAGTTCTATGCGAGCGAGAAAAGGGTTTTGGAGCTTACAAAGCAACTACATGAAGAACGAAGCTTGAACGTCTATCTTGCACCAAAGAGGATGTGTTCGGCCTTTTTATCTTAGAGATTTATTTTGTAAGCCCAAGAGGCATTTTGTAATCATTTTGAACTAATTAATGAAAATTGACGTTTGTTCATTCTTTGTCTATACAAATTTAAATTTCATAAATCCTTGAAATCATTTGCATACACATCTTCCATGCATCATAACATAACAGGTTTTCCATGACAGGTTTCCTTATCTTTCCGCTGTTTATTTCAGCAAGATGGATATCGAGAAAATAGTGAAAGACCAACAAGCACAAAACTCTCAGTTTCAAGAGACTATGCTGGCCCTAGCCAAGGGACAACAAGATTTGATGGCATTGTTGGCAGCCAAAAAGAAGCCAAAGAGGAAAGCTTTAGTCAACATGGGTAGAAGATTCAGAGAGCCAGTCCGTCAGATACCTGTAGTGGAAGACTCGTCTGAGGAAGACGAGAATCAGATTGGAGAAGCAAAGAGTACCCAGGCTGGGTGTATCAATGATCAAGAGTCTGATGATGAAGATTATTTTGACGAGTAGTATCCTCCTGTCGATGTTAAGTATAAGCAGTTAGAAGACATATTGAAGGCCGTTGAGATTCAAGCCGTCCCCAGTTTGGATTTTAATGATTTGGGTTTAGTATCCGGGGTTGTCATTCCCCACAAATTTAAGATACCAGTATTCGCTAAGTATGATTGGGTTTCCTTCCCAAAGCTTCACCTAAAGTCTTTTGTGCAAAAAATTCAATCGCACATCGCTGACAAAAAATTATTGGTTCACTTCTTTCAAGAAAGCTTGGCTGGGACACAACTAGAGTGGTTTTACCAATTGGATGGTTCCTGTATCCATACATGGGAATACTTAGCCACCTCTTTCTATCACCAATACCAGTATAATGTCGACTTGGCGCTGACAAGAGTTCAACTGCAATACATGACAATAGGGAAGAATGAAGGGTTCAAAGAGTACGCCTAAAAGTGGAGGGACCTTGCCAGTAGGTTCCAACCACCTTTGACTGATAGGGAGCACATTGATATGTTTATGGGCACTTTATCTGGTCCATTTTTCAACTTGTTGGTTGGTTGTTCTTCATCCAGTTTCACCGAACTAATCTTAACCGATGAAAGAGTCGAAAGTGGTATCAAAAGTGGGAAGATTCCCATAACATCTGCTTCAACCTCCAATCCCATAAAGAAACCTTTTACCACGAAAAAAGAAATCGATGTTGTGTGTGATACGGTGGGAGAACTGACTAGATGTTTTACGTTTTGATCGCACTTATGCCGTTAGCAAGAGTCGCCACCGACTTTTCTTTTATCCAAAAGGAAAGGTAAAAAAGCATAGGAAAGACCTTTATAGATTATTTCTCGGGTTCGGGGGATAGATTATGAAAAGGGAAAGTATTAGCACCCTTTTTATCCATGGTTTTCCTCAGGCTCTTAGTTACTCGTTTAGATCACTTGCTTTCATTTGATAGTGTGCTTGTGGTGTGGGCTTTGAAAGTATTTTGAAAAATCTCTTTGTAATGGTTCTCGTCTCTATAAGAACATATACAAAGTTTTGTTTTCAAAAAATGGTTCAAAGATGTGTTTGTGAATCGTGTTTAGAAAAGTGTTTTGAAAAAATGTTTTGCAATGGTTCTCGTCTCTATAAGAACGTATACAAAACTTTTTTGTATTTTTGAAAATGTTTTGAAATGAAAGTGTAGGTGTGAAAAGTTTTTATTGTGAGCAAGCAAGTAACTAAGAGCGAATCTATCTACTCGAAAGGTCTTAATTTGCTCTTTTCTTCCTCCTCTTAATGGTGCTATCTTACCATTGATTTGGTAAGAAGCCCCATCGTTGGATGTGAAGGGACATGCGCGGGTCAATTTTACAATCATTGAAGGCAACTTGTGAGACGCTTTAGCAATTTTTGTAAGGGACGAGATCGTTTTAATCGAAGGCAACATTGAGGGTCATCGAGGGACTACGGTCTTTTTTTATCGAAGGATCATTGCTAGAGTATCTCATATTCGAGGGACATGATTGTATTTCCGAGGCAACGAGCGAGGTTACCCTAGAGGTGCGCGTGTGAAAAAGTGTGTTGGTTTCAAGTTAATTTATTCTTGGATTAGGTTATCTAGCGATTGATTTTTGAATCTTGCCATGCACGCCTAATTACTATACGGTATATGGAAAACAGTAAATTGTGGGAATTGAAATTCTACGCTATTACAAAATATTCGGGAATGGGGGGTACAATTTTTACAAATGGGGATGAATCAAATGAGATAGAAATGTCCAAATATCAAACAATACAACCAAATCGAATTTTGTGCGATTTAATTAAAGCTAGGATAATTCATGAAAATAATATTAACAAAATATGAAATGCTAAATATTTACCTGAAAAAAAGAAAGAAAGGTAAAACCTATTCTAAAAAATAAAAATAATTGATTAAATTAAAATCTTTATTTTTTTGTATTTTTTTTATTAATTGTATAAATAAATTTAAAGAAAGAAAACAAACTAAGTTAATTTTTTTGATGTTTTATTAAATGTAAAAATTAATCAAAACAAGTTTATATATAAAAAAAGAAAATGATAAAAATTAATCACAAAAACTTAAATCAAATTAATGAAAATGTATTTTATGTTTTATTTAGTAAATTGCATAACAAATAAAATATAAGAAGGAAACAAATTAAAAAAACAAGAAGCAATAGGCTTAAGGAAGTTTAGGGATGAGGCCCAAAGAAAAGGGTATTATTCTTGCTGTAACCAAAACAAAACGAAAGGGGGGGTATAGCCAGCGAAACAGATGGGCTTAGGGGAATACAAGCCCAAAATTCTAACTATGTTTAATTGTTTGATTAGGGGACAAAAAGGAATTAGGGTTCTGAAACCCTTTGTTCACAGTGGCGCCGCTCTCGTCTCTTCCGCTCATCCCTATATCAATCTTTGCTCACATTGATGAAACCTCTAAATCTCTCACTAACCATCCCTATTTCACGAGCAAAATCGCTCTCTCCATCTTTATCTCACCATGATTCGTGTTTTCTGAAAACCCTTAAAGATGTGAAAAACACAAGCAGGGGGGGTTGAATTGTAAAACTTAAAACAAATGGTTTGACAACGCAGTATTTTTATCCTGGTTCGTTTGATCTCAAACTACTCCAGTCCACCCGTCAAGGTGATTTCGCCTCTCTCCAACGAGGACTTAATCCACTATTTTCAAAGGATTACAACAGCTACTTTAACAACTGTTAAAGTCTTCTTGAGTACTGTGATCGGGGGATCTGGAACTGACTGTTTAACGCTGGTTCGCGAAATGTCGCGGAAGCAAGAGTCGCCACCGTCTTTTATTTTCTCCAAATGGAAAGGACAAAAGCACAGAAAAATTCCTTAAAGAGATTGCTCTCGGTTCGGGAGGTAGATTATAGAAAGGGAAGGTGTTAGCACCCTTTCTATCCATGGTTATCCATGGGCTCTTAGATACTTGCTCAATGTGTTTTCAAAAATGTTTGCTTGCTTTTCAATGTGGGTTTAAAAGTTTCTTTGAAAAATTTCAGATCGACTCGTACGTCAGAGTGTTTGAAAAGTTTGCTTTGAAAGCTTTTGAAAAGTGTCGGTGTGAAAAGGTTTTTGTTTGTTTTGAAGAGAGCAAGTATCCTTGAGGACCTACCTACCCTAAGGAATTCGTCTGTGTAAATGTCCTTTAAAGTAATGCCATCCCACCATTGAGAGGTAGGTAGCACCACCGTTGGAGGTGTTCGGGTCAATTCGATTTTAGGGACATGGTGATCACCAGAGCAATGGGAAGACACCTTAGAAGCTACCCTCATGCCAGGTTCCCGGATCATGAGGACTTGCTAAGACGTCCTCTACTCGACGACCACCTTTCGAAAGGCAACAGTGAGGCGTACCCTAGGGGTGGTGTGTGCGAATTGTGTGTCATGTTTCAGTTATTTGTCTTGTCATGTTTATTTGTGTTCTACGCTTGATTTTAATTAAGACATTCATTCTTGCATGCTTTTTAACAGTTATATATTTGCGAAAAAATAAACCTAAGGCTATTACAAATGGCGCGGGTCCACATCGCCAAAATTAAACCGGACCCGATTTAGCGGAAAATAAATAATGCGAAGTAAATAAAAGTGCGAGAAATAAAGTTACATGGCTTTGGGAGATTTACAGAATTATAATTAAACGACATAAGATAAATGCGCAAATAAAGGAATTAAACAAAACTAGGGCGTTGGACCCTTTTGCAAATAATTTAAAATTAATAAGGAATTTAGAATTAAAATTAAATGAAAAATGGTATTTTTGTGTTTTTTAGATTTAATGAAAAAAAGGAGTTAATTAAATTAAACGGCAAACCCTAATTCTAGTATTTTATTTAGTGTGAAAGAATTAAAATATAATCTACATTAAACCCTAAATTATTTATGTACAATTTTAAAAATAAATAAATAAATAATTATTACTGTGGAAAAAAGGGAAAAAATTAAAAAGGAAAATAAAAAGTTATTAAACCTAAATTCTATTTTTTTGGATTTTTATTAAAAAGATTAAAACTATAACCTAATTAACCTAAATTCATTTGTATTAATTTATTTACAAGAAAATAAATACAATAAATATTTTTATGTTTTTATCTTTTTTTTCTGATTTTTTTGTAATGTTTTTATATTTTGTTAAAAAAATAATTAATTAGATAGACAGTAATAAAAATAATAATTAAAACAAGAATAAAAATAAAAATAGAAAGAAAATTAAATGCAAACCAGGGGGGGGGTAACCCCAAATTGGAGGTACAGGCCTAGTGATTTCTGGCCCATTAGCTTTGAATTTCGCTGACTTTTGGATTATGTGCAACGCGTTGACTGGTGCTTATAGCATTCCTTGAATCCTGGCCCTTGATCTGGGTGAGATGGACGCGTGTGTGGCTTGAGAGGGTGAGCGTATGGTGCACTGGGACATTAGCGCTGCATAGGATGAACTATTGAAAAATAATATTGAGCGTTTGCCAGACCTGGGAATCGAACCCAGGTCTTGGACTTGGCAAAGCGACACCTGCACCACTGAAGCACTTTGAATTCTTTTAATATACATTAATCAACAAATATTATAAGAAGAAAGCGTTAAGGACTTTGGAAATTCGCGCGAAATTTGAATCCACCTATCACGCCTTGCCACGAGGTCTTCGTCCTCGTTCTTCCCTGAAACATAAAAGTATGGCCACGGTTTTCTGGGCGTGGCTGAAGGGGTGATTTAAGAAAATAGCGAATAGCTCCATTCTCAACATAAATTAGGCGCGAGGATGCATTCTTCTTCGTCTCCATGCCCTGAATACGACCATGGTGTTGAGAACGTCCAATTTTGCCGCACCTGGAAACCCCTAATTCCAAAACTGAAAAACCCTAATGCTCGTTAATGGTGAAATCACATGTTTTGCACAAAAATGAAATTCATGGGCATGGTTAGCATCAGAACAAAACAAGGAATACGAATCTATAAAAAAAATGCTGTAAACATGCTTGAGTTATGATGTGCGATTCCCAATTTTTTTCTGTACAGTTTTGAATCCCTATACCAATTCTTGGCGTGTTAATGGACGTTTGTGATTGGAATGTATCCAGGGCAACCTTGGCAAGCTGTTGAGATAGTTTTGGAGGCTTGAATCAACCTCTAGAGCCCTTTTCAGTTTTGAACTTTTGGAGAATTTTTGCAAGTTTGTAATGGTTTCTTGGGCGCCGTTTGCAGTCTAATGCAATTAGGTTTTCCATCCTGCATATGTAGTGATCATTTTAGGTTAACAAAATTCCACAAAATCTCTTGTATTCAATGGTTTCAAGATTTGATTTTACAAGATATTTTTGAATCTTTTTTCATGTGTAATTTTGTGTCAATCAGTTCCAATCAACCCAAAACCTTCCATAATTGACTAAGCACGAGATATTGAGCCTATAATGTGCATAAAAAGATTTTTTTAGGTTAGGTTTATATTTTTCATGTATTAAAATGATTTAAATGAATATAAATTAATATAAATTCAAATAAATAATTAAAAAATATGAAAATACTTCCCTTTGGGCCTAGTGGTCGTGCATAGGCTTGGCATGAAGAAACTTGGAAGAAAAATGGGCCCATTTGCATTTTTAGGTCATTTGAACCATTGTTGACTTTTCAAAATTCCCAAAAATTTCCCAACTTCCACAAGGCATAACTTGGTCAATTTTTAAGCTTTTCACATGTTCTTGGACATTTTGGAAAGGTCTTTGAGTCCTCTAACCAATGCCTTTGGTCCCATGTCATTTTGATTTACCAATCTCAAGTTATGGCCTTTGACTTAAAGTCCCTTTTTGTTGACTTTTGAAAATGACCTATAATGTTGAAATTGATAACTTTTTGTGAGAGCATTTCTTGGACTTGGAATATGAAGATGAGTTGTAGGAAATGTCTTTCTCTTCAAAATGAGCTTTGGATGGAATTTTTCTGATAATCCATGTGAAAGTTATGCCCTGGTCAATTTCAGTTGACTTTTTCAGCTGTCCAAATATAGCAACTTTTGCATCTTTGATGATTTCTGAGCCAAATTTTGAGAATCATGATCAAGCATTGATCAAATGATGTTTGTGGCTTCAAAATGATATATTGACCAAAAATTTGAACTTTTGACTGCCAAATGACCATTTTGCCCCTACAGTTGACTGTAGTGCAATCCAGGGTTTTGACTGTGCAATTTTAAGCTGAATGCCTTGAAACTTGATATGAGGATACTTGACCATCTTTGTAAGCATATGAGACTTGATTGGGCCTTTGAAAACTTCCTTTCTTTGATCAGAACCCAAACCCTAGTTTTGACTGTATAGGAGACAGTTGTGCTGCACAACCCTGGGGGAATTTTGTGACCTTGACTTGGCAATTTCTTGATGAATATGGGAGGGCAAATTTTGGGGTACAACAAGTACGACCACAAATCGGTTTATCTCAAGGAAATCTTTTTACAAATAATTGAACAAGGATGTGTTAACGTTTTCTAACAAAACAATATATCACAACTGTGATAATTACACAACTTAAGCTTGAAATAAACTGAATTTGCTAAAGCGTTTGAATAAGAGTGTTTTTGAAGGCTTGGCAAATTATGTGAGTGCATGCGTGAGTCTTTTCTCAAGCAGACTTGTTTATATAGGCAAGGGAAAGATACGTTGTCCATAAAGCCAGTTTAATGATAATAACGCACTTTCCTTATGAAGAAGATCTTGTCTGAAGAGAGCCGTTAGCATTTAATTATGTCTTGAATAATTAATAACGCTTCAGAGTATTCTTTGCTTTAACTTATGATAACGCTTCAGAGTATTCTTTGCTTTAACTTATGATAACGCTTCAGAGTGTTGATGACTTGGTAAAGATCTTTGATCAGAATCAGAGTGTATTATTTATGCGCAGATTCTGGTCATCAAGCTTCAGCGTATAATCTGGTAGCTTCAGCGTGTAGCACATATTACTGATCTTCTGATGCTGATTCCATCAGAACTGCTGTATATACAAAACATGATTTTAAGAGGCATATTTGTTTTATATATATATATTTGAATTTATTTATTCTTTATATTTTGTTATCATCAAAACTCTAATCAAGGGTTGTAGAATCAAACTATGTTCTAACAAACTCCCCCTTTTTGATGATGACAAAAACCATATTTTTCAATTAAAAATAAAGAATAAAAAGTATAGAATTAAGAAGAAAACTCCCCCTGAGTTGATTACTTCCCTTTAATTCCATGAGTCTTTGAGCATCAGAACCTTACTGTATCTTTCATCAGAGTTTTGTACCTGTTCAAGCTTTTCATAAGAGAGAAATTTAAACAGATCAGAATGTCTGAGACTTATGTCTCAGTAATCCGTTATTGAAAAATATCATTCTTTCTCCCCCTTTTTGTCAGTGATCAAAAAGAACATATAATCAGAACCAAAATGCATTTATATTAAAAACTAGAATCAACGAAAAGTTCAGAACAATGTAAGAATATTACAGATAAACATGTTTTAAAAACGAGGAAATTCTAAGAGGGGGGAGGTAGACGCGTGAACAAAGCTTCCAACATGCTCTTGATCTGGATGTTGGTTTCCTGTTGCTGGGTTAACATGCTCGTGATTTCATCAATTTTGTTGTCCTGTTTATCCATTCTTTCCTTCATCAACATATCAGATCTTTTCAGGTCTTCTAGAGTCTGCCTTTCATAGGAGAAAGCTTGAGGATCAGCAGTAACTGGATGCTTCTTAGAGCATTCTTCAATATCCTCTTTTTGACCCAATTCTTCAGCAGGAATCATCTGCTCTGAAGTATCAGTCAGATTGAGATCTTCTGACTCTGATTGAACTTTGTGTGCTGGACGATGTTCAGACCAGGGAGCATTGTCCAGAGGGAGAACTTCTTCCTTGAGCAGCTGGCTCAGAACTTGATCTTTAATTACTTTCAGTAGATTACTGAAGTTCTGTTGAACTTGTCCGTAGCTCTGTTCTTGCATCTTACGAGTTTCAGAACATACCCATCTTCTGAACCTTGTCCAAAGGTAGTCTGATACAGCAGGATCAATCAGCTCAAGACTAGCTTGCTTCAGAGAAGTGATCCACTTCTGTACTTCTGTTTCAAATATCAATAAGCTGGTACCAACATCCGGAGAGGGTTCAGATGGTTTTGGTTTGGGAATAGCTGTTTTGTGGGTTATGGCAGCAAGACGTTCAAAAATTGTTAAGTCAATGACAGTCTTGATGTTGTCATCTGGATTGTTCTTTGGTGAGGGAGTGGGAGAGTCTGGAATTATTATTGGACTAGTTTGGGAGTTTGGT
This sequence comes from Vicia faba, assembly GCA_948472305.1. Lineage (NCBI taxonomy): Eukaryota > Viridiplantae > Streptophyta > Magnoliopsida > Fabales > Fabaceae > Vicia > Vicia faba. The sequence goes on from OX451739.1 coordinate 142,978,741, forward strand.
GGAGTTGATTCTAGAGAGGAGGGAATTTGGGGAGTATCCAGAATGGTTAGGGGCATACGGATGGCCAGAGGTTCTGTGATTCCAGGAATGGAAATGGTATCAGAATCAACAGTTTGGTTTGATTGATCATTATGAGGTTCTGGTTCAAAGGATTCAGAAGGTTGAGCCTCAGAAGTTTGAACTTCTAGTTGAAATAGTTTAGGTTGTGGAGAAGGTGGATGAATTTTTGGTTGAGGAGATGGAGGTAGTGGTATTTCTGGTTGTGGAGAGAGGGGAATATCTGGTTGTGGTGCTTCTGTGGTGGTTCCAGGGTTTGGATTTTTTGGCATGGGAGCAGAAGTATGTTGGTCAAAGGTTTCTATTTTTGATAGAACTTTTGCAAGTTCGTTGGGTTGCTTCAATATTTGGATTTGGAGGTTGGGAGCGAGATCTTCTAAGAGTTAAGGTTTCTGAGGGGTCGAATTCAATGTCAAAGTCATCAAATGTTTGTGGTGTGGGGTTTTCTGATTAAGTGGGAATTGGTATAGATGTTGATACAGAAATTGAGTTTAAAACAGTTACAGAAGAAGGATTACCTCTCTTTTTAGGAGTCCGCTGGGATGATCCTTCTGCTATAACTTTCCTTTTCTTGGTTTTCTTCAGCACAACTTCTGGAGCCTTCTGCTGCAGATCCTGAATGTTCAAATCTGGTGATGTACCACCCGCCTTGCATTCATCCAGATATCTGACTATTATATCAGGTTTAGAATCAATCTCTGAGAACAGAGGAAAGTTATCCAGAGGGACTCTTCTGATGGAGATTGCTGCAAAAGGAGTGACACTGGGTTCCTTCTTGACATTCTCAATTAACTTCATTTTCTTTAGTTTCTTTGCATTCAGCTGTTTGCCAACAGTAGCTTCCAAAGAGCTGATTTCCTGAGCTTTTGTAAGATGATCAATCAGCTTATTCTCTGTTAGAATATCTGATATAAGCCTTCCTAGGGGTATCCAGTCCCTTTTTGTGCGCTCCTCTTCTCTGGTTTCCTTGACACTAGTCCTTAGATGGTTAAACAGCAGATGAGCCAGATTCACCTTAATCTTCTGGGAGATGAAGTAGATCAGAAATTGTTGATCAATATTGATGTAGTCAGGAGAGCTGGTAGGCTTCCTGTGGTTTATACATCCCAGAATAATCTTGGCCCATATTCTGTGATGGTCTTTTAGATCCCTTATCTTGCTGGAGGGAAGACCAAGGGTAAAGATTTCTCTAGCAATTAGGGCGACATCAGCGCATCTTTCAACCATGTCAATGCATCGTACACCACCACCACTATAGCCTATTAATCTTGCAATAAGGTCCTCTGTTATAACTATCTTCTTCCCCATTATGTATGAAGTAACTTGATGGTTGGAAGATGAAGCATGAATCCAAAATTCCTTCACAAGAATTGGGAATGTTAGACCCACCAGTCGGTCAAAATATCTGTCCCAGCCTTGAGCCTTTACTTCTTCCAAGAGATTAAACCCGTTTTCTTGAAGACTGTTAAAGTCCACAATCAATTCTGAAAGAACTTCTAGATTTTTGATGGGTGTGAGAAGAGTTCTGTAGGGTTCTTCGTATTGTTCGGAGGAATCTGTTTTCTGAGAACTGGAAGTAGGGTTGCTTGAGGAAGCCATGTTCACACGAAGGTTTTGTGAAGAAATTGAAAAGGGTTTTGAGAAAGGTTCCAAACTGAATTCAATAAGATTGTAGAGAAAATGAAGGTGAAAGTAAAAAAGTGTAAGTGGTGAGAGATGTGTTTAAATAGATTTTTGAAAAGGATTTTGAAAACATAAACGGAAAGAGAGAGAAATAAATTATAATGATTATGAGCATTTAATGATAGCTGATTTTGAGGGATTCAGAGAGATATTGGAACGGTTACCCATGACATGTGTCCCAATGCATCCAATCAGCGCTTTTGACCTTTCAGAAACGTGAACGCATGTTCAGCCTCAGAGAGTAGCTGATGACTGGATGACACCTGTTTGCTTGAGTGAACTGCACATTTCTATCCTTGAAATGAAGCGCTCAGATCTTCATGGATAGATTCTGATACAATCTGTACTTCTAAAGATCTGAAGAAAGATTGATCAGTAGTTCACAGAAAAATAAACAAAGTTCTGAAGGTTAAGATATGGAATCAAAACAGTTTTATTCTGGGCAGAGCTTCATGATGAGATGTTTCAGAATGAAGTTGAACCTATCTTCAGAAAGAGGTTTTGTAAAGATATCAGCCCATTGATGGTCTGTGTTAATAAATTTTAAATTTAGAATCCCTTTCTGAATATAGTCCCTAATAAAATGATGTTTTATTTCTATATTCTTAGCCCTAGAATGCAAAATAGGATTTTTACTGAGACAAATAGCAGAAGTATTGTCACAGAGGATAGGGATGTTACTCTCAAATATTTTGAAGTCCTCAAGTTGACTTTTCATTCAGAGCATTTGTGTGCTGCATCCAGCTGCTGCTATGTATTCAGCTTCTGCTGTTGATAGAGCTATTGTGGATTGTCTTTTGCTGGACCATGAGATCAGATTTTCTCCCAGAAACTGGAAGCTTCCAGAAGTGCTTTTACATTCTACTCTGTCTCCAGCGAAATCAGCATCACAGTATCCTATCAAGATGTAATCACTTGTTTTTCTATAAAACAAACCCAGATTAGTAGTACCTTTCAGATACTTGAAAATTCGCTTAACTGCTGTTAAGTGAGATTCTCTAGGATCTGATTGGAATCTAGCACAAATGCAAACACTGAATAGAATGTCAGGCCTTGAAGCCGTCAGATAGAGAAGAGAACCAATCATACCTCTGTAGACCTTCTGTTCTACCTTTTTACTTACCTCTTCTCTTTCTAGAATGCACGTGGGATGCATTGGAATCTTTGATGGCTTACGTTCTGAGAGATCAAATTTCTTCAGAAGTTCTATGACATATTTGCTTTGATGAATGTAAGTTCCTTCTGGGGTTTGATTAATCTGAATGCCCAGAAAGAATTTTAGTTCCCCCATTAGGCTCATCTCAAATTCTGCCTGCATACATTTAGCAAACTTTCTTCCCAGAGAGAGTTTAGTGGATCCAAATATGATGTCATCAACATAAATCTGACATACTAAAATGTCATTCTTAACTGTCTTACAGAACAAGGTTGTGTCCACTTTCCCTCTGGTGAATTCCTTTTCTAGCAGAAAGTTACTTAGTCTTTCATACCAAGCTCTGGGAGCTTGTTTCAGACCATAGAGTGACTTCTTTAGTTTGAAAACATATTCTGGATTTTTGGAACTTTCAAAACCAGGGGGTTGGTGTACATATACCTCTTCTTCTATATAGCCATTTAAGAATGCACTCTTAACATCCATCTGATACAGAGTGATGCCTTTATTAATAGCAAATAAAATTAAGAGTCTGATAGATTCTAACCTGGCGACTGGAGCAAAGGTTTCTGTATAGTCTATTCCCTCTTGCTGACTATAACCTTGTGCTACCAGTCGTGCTTTGTTTCTGATGACTTCACCTTGTTCGTTCAGTTTGTTTCTGAACACCCATTTTGTACCAATGACGTTGAATCCTTTTGGTTTGGGAACTAGATCCCATACGTCATTTCTTGTGAATTGATTTAGCTCCTCTTGCATTGCTAGAATCCAGTCATTGTCCAGAAGTGCTTCATCAATTGTTGTTGGTTCAATTAGAGAAACCAGTCCCATGAGGGATTCTTCAGAGTTTCTGAAGCTAGATCTTGTTCTGATTGGATCTTCCTTCCTTCCTAAGCTTGTTTCTTCTGGGTGATCCATGCTGCTTCTGGATGGTCTTTTCTGGAGTTGATCAACAGAAGGTGCTGGATTGCTTGCAGTTACTCTTTCTGATGTTGAGGGAGTGTCTCTGTTGTGAGCTTCTGATGATTTGTCTTCAGTACCTGTGAGTTCAACTTCCATACCTGCAAGGAATTCATTCTGCTTTGACTTTTGAGAGTCAAGCTTATCATCAAAACGAACACTGATTGACTCCTCCACAATCTGTGTTTCTGTATTGTATACTATGTACCCTCTTGAGCATTCAGAATATCCTAACATAATACACTTTTGTGCTTTAGAGTCAAACTTGTTCAAATAATTTTTTGTATTCATGATAAAACATGTACATCCAAATGGGTGAAAATAGGAAATGTTGGGCTTTCTGTTCTTCCACAATTCATATGGAGTCTTTTCCATAATAGGTCTTGTGGAGATTCTATTCTGAATGTAACACGCTGTGTTTATTGCCTCTTCCCAGAAGATCTTAGCAACGTTAGTCTCGTTGATCATGGTTCTGGCTATTTCTTGCAATGTTCTGTTCTTTCGTTCTACAACTCCATTTTGCTGGGGAGTTCTAGGACAAGAGAAATTATGCAGAATGCCTTTATCATTAAAGAATAACTCAAAATTTTTGTTTTCAAATTCTCCACCATGATCACTTCTGACTTTGACAATTCTAAGATCCTTTTCATTCTGAACTTGGTTGCAGAAGGTAACAAACACAGAGTGTGACTCGTCTTTGTGCCTTAAGAACTTTACCCATGTCCATCTGCTATAGTCATCTACGATTACTAACCCATACTTCTTGCCACTGACTGAAGCAGTTTTAACTGGTCCAAATAAGTCAATGTGCAGAAGTTCTAATGGCTTGGAGGTGGAAACAACGTTTTTGGATTTGAAAGTTGGTTTTGCAAACTTGCCTTTCTGACATGCTTCACACAGAGCATCTGAGTTGAACTTCAGGTTAGGAAGTCCTCTGACCAGATTGAGTTTGTTAATCTGAGATATTCTTCTCATACTAACATGTCCCAATCTTCTGTGCCAGATCCATTGCTCGTTGTTAACAGACAGTAAACATTTTACATTCTGACTTTTTAGTTCAGAAAGTTTTATTTTATAAATGTTGTTTTTCCTCTTTCCATTAAATAGGATAGTCCCATCTTTCTGACTAACAGCTTTGCATGAATTTTGATTGAAGATTATATCATAATCGTTATCACTTAATTGACTTATGGATAACAGGTTATGCATTAATCCATCAACTAATAAAACATTACTTATAGAGGGAAGATTTCCATTACCTACTGTTCCAGCGCCAATGATCTTTCCTCTCTGATTGCCTCCAAAGCCTACGTGGCCTCCAGGCTTAAGTTCTAGGATTTGGAACATATGCCTTCTTCCCGTCATGTGTCGTGAGCAGCCAGAGTCTAGGTACCATGATTGGTGTTTCTGCTTTGCTGCTAAAGATATCTGCCACATGTATTATTTTATCCTTAGGTACCCACATTTTCTTGGGTCCTGATTTGTTAGTTTTACCAAAACTCTGGTTGAATTTTGGTTTAACAGAGTAATCACTACTTGTATATTTTATGTCATGTGTGTGCCCATATATAAAGTGTGAATCAAGTGGAGTACGTTTTATAACTAAATCCATGGCATTTTTTGGTGTAGGTACCTTACCTTGATATCCTATCCCTTTTCTGCCATTTCTGCTAACTCCATAGATCATTGAAGCCATTTTGCTTCTGTCTATGTTTTTAGCTAGAAACTTCTGAAAGTTGTGATCATACTCCTTGATGATCTCATCAACATTGCTGGGAGTTTCAGGGATTGTTTCTTTCTGAGAGTTTTGCAATTGGTTTTCTAATTTTGAAATTTTATGTTTTAACTCAGAATTCTCCAATTTGAGACTCTTAGTCTTATCAGAGTCAGAAGCAAGATTCCTTTTCAGGTTTCTGAGTTTGACTCTAATCTGCTGATATCTTTCCAGAATTTCATTAAGGCTTTCAGCTAGTTCAGCCTTAGTAAAGTTTATAGTAAAGTCAGGGAATACCTCTTCTGTATCTGATTCAGAGTCTGACTCAGAAGCTTCACTGTCTTCTGTTATGTTTGCCATGAGAGCTATGTTTGCTCTTTCATCATCTGATTTTGAGTCAGCTTCAGATGTGTCAGAATCATCCCATGTAGCCATGGGACTTTTCTTCTTGCCAAACTTCTTTTTGGGCTTCTCCTTCTGAAGCTTTGGGCAATCACTTTTGTAGTGCCCTTGCTTGTTACATCATAGCAGATGATGTCTTTGTTGTTTGGCTTTATGTTTCCTGAAGAGCCTTCAGATCTTCTGTGTCCAGAGGAGGATTCTGACCTTCTGTATCTGGAGGAAGATTCATTCTGATTTTCTGATCTTCTGGGATTCCTGAACTTCCTTTGCCTCTGCTTCCACAATTGGTTCACCCTTATGGAGAGGAGAGACAGTTCATCTTCTTCTGATGAGGACCCATCAGAGGTTTCTTCCACAACCTGCAAAACTTTGGAGTCAGATTTTCTGTTAGATTTTAAAGCTAAAGGCTTACCTTGCTTTTGAGGTTCATCTGCTTCTAGCTCTATCTCGTGACTTCTGAGGGAGCTGATAAGTTCCTCCAGAGAGATTTTGTTGAGATCCTTGGCTAGCTTAAGCGCTGTGACCATTGGCCTCCATTGTTTTGGCAAGCTTCTGATGATTTTCTTAACGTGATCAGCAGTGGAATACCCTTTGTCAAGAACTTTTAGACCAGCAACAAGAATTTGAAATCTTGAAAACTTAGTTTCTATTGATTCACTCTCTTCCATCTTGAATGCCTCATACTTCTGAATGAGTGCAAGGGCTTTGGTTTCTTTGACTTGAATGTTGCCTCTATGCGTCATTTTCAAAGAGTCAAACATATTCTTTGTAGTGTCTCTGTTTGATATCTTCTCATATTCTGAATAAGAGATGGCGCTGAGAAGAATTGTTCTGGCCTTGTGATGATTTCTGAATTTACGCTTTTGCTGATCAGACATCATTTTCCTGTCAATCTTCTGACTACGTCCATCCTCTAAGTGCGTGTATCCATCAGTCACCATGTCCCACAGATCAGCATCATGGGCCAGAAAGAAACTCTCAATTTTGTCTTTCCAGTAGTCAAAGTTCTCTTCATCAAAGACTGGAGGTTTGCCACTGAATCTGTCCCTTTCTTCATTGTTGTCATTGCTGATGTTTTGACTTGGTCCTGCCATTGTGTTCTGACGCTGGATCTTGTACTGACACGGTTAAGTGTTATAAGCTCAGAACCAGGCGCTCTGATGCCAATTGAAGATGTGAAAAACACAAGAAGGGGGGTTGAATTGTAAAACTTAAAACAAATGGTTTGGCAATGCAGTATTTTTATCCTGGTTTGTTTGATCTCAAACTACTCCAGTCCACCCGTCAAGGTGATTTCGCCTCTCTCCAACGAGGACTTAATCCACTATTTTCAAAGGATTACAACAGCTACTTTAACAACTGTTAAAGTCTTCTTGAGTACAACCACGGACCGGTTTATCTCAAGAAAATCTTTTTACAAATAATTGAACAAGGATGTGTTAACGTTTTCTAACAAAACAATATATCACAACTGTGATAATTACACAACTTAAGCTTGAAATAAACTGAATTTGCTAAAGCGTTTGAATAAGCGTGGTTTTGAAGGCTTGGCAAATTATGTGAGTGCATGCGTGAGTCTTTTCTCAAGCAGACTTGTTTATATAGGCAAGGCAAAGATACGTTGTCCATAAAGCCAGTTTAATGATAATAACACACTTTCCTTGTGAGACGCTTTAGCAATTTTCGTAAGGGACGAGATCGTTTTAATCGAAGGCAACATCGAGGGTCATCGATGGACTATAATCTATTTTTATCGAAGGGTCATTGCTAGAGTATCTCATATTCGAGGGACATGATTGTATTTCCGAGGCAACGAGCGAGGTTACCCTAGAGGTGCGCATGTGAAAAAGTGTGTTGGTTTCAAGTTAATTTATTCTTGGATTAGGTCATCTAGAGATTTATTTTTGAATCTTGCCATACACGCCTAATTACTATACAGTATATGGAAAACAGTAAATTGCGGGAATTGAAATTCTACGCTATTACAAAATATTCGGGAATGGGGGGTACAATTTTTACAAATGGGGATGAATCAAATGAGATAGAAATGTCTGAATATCAAACAATACAACCAAATCGAATTTTGTGCGATTTAATTAAAGCTAGGATAATTCATGAAAATAATATTAACAAAATATGAAATGCTAAATATTTACCTGGAAAAAAACGAAAGGTAAAACCTATTCTAAAAAATAAAAATAATTGATTAAATTAAAATCTTTATTTTTTGTATTTTTTTATTAATTATATAAATAAATTTAAAGAAAGAAAACAAACTAAGTTAATTTTTTTGATGTTTTATTAAATGTAAAAATTAATCAAAACAAGTTTATATTAAAAAAAAAAGAAAATGATAAAAATTAATCACAAAAACTTAAATCAAATTAATGAAAATGTATTTTATGTTTTATTTAGTAAATTGCATAACAAATAAAATATAAGAAGGAAACAAATTAAAAAAACAAGAAACAATGGGCTTAAGGAAGTTTAGGGATGAGGCCCAAAGAAAAGGGTATTATTCTTGTTGTAACCAAAATAAAACGAAAGGGGGGGTATAGCCAGTGAAACAGATGGGCTTAGGGGAATACAAGCCCAAAATTCTAACTCTGTTTAATTGTTTGATTAGGGGACAAAAAGGAATTAGGGTTCTGAAACCCTTTGTTCACAGTGGTGCCGCTCTCGTCTCTTCCGCTCATCCATATATCAATCTTTGCTCATATTGATGAAACCTCTAAATCTCTCACTAACCATCCCTGTTTCGCGAGCAAAATCGCTCTCTCCATCTTTATCTCACCATGATTCGTGTTTTCTGAAAACCCTTGAAGATGTGAAAAACACAAGCAGGGGGGGTTGAATTGTAAAACTTAAAACAAATGGTTTGACAACGCAGTATTTTTATCCTGGTTCGTTTGATCTCAAACTACTCCAGTCCACCCGTCAAGGTGATTTCGCCTCTCTCCAACGAGGACTTAATCCACTATTTTCAAAGGATTACAACAGCTACTTTAACAACTGTTAAAGTCTTCTTGAGTACAACCACAAACCGGTTTATCTCAAGGAAATCTTTTTACAAATAATTGAACAAGGATGTGTTAACGTTTTCTAACAAAATAATATATCACAACTGTGATAATTACACAACTTAAGCTTGAAATAAACTGAATTTGCTAAAGCGTTTGAATAAGCGTGGTTTTGAAGGCTTGGCAAATTATGTTAGTGCATGCGTGAGTCTTTTCTCAAGCAGACTTGTTTATATAGGCAAGGCAAAGATACGTTGTCCATAAAGCCAATTTAATGATAATAACGCACTTTCCTTATGAAGAAGATCTTGTCTGAAGAGAGCCGTTAGCATTTAATTCTGTCTTGAATAATTAATAACGCTTCAGAGTCTTCTTTGCTTTAACTTATGATAATGCTTCAGAGTGTTCTTTGCTTTAACTTATGATAACACTTCAGAGTGTTGATGACTTGGTAAAGATCTTTGATCAGAATCAGAGTGTATTATTTATGCGCAAATTCTAGTTATCAAGCTTCAGCGTATAATCTGGCAGCTTCAGCGTGTAGCACATATTACTGATCTTCTGATGCTGATTCCACCAGAACTTCTGTATATACAAAAAATAATTTTAAGAGGCATATTTGTTATATATATATATATATATATATTTGAATTTATTTATTCTTTGTATTTTGTTATCATCAAAACTCTAATCAAGGGTTGTAGAATCAAACTATGTTCTAACAACCCTAAGTTCAGATTCAGTCCTAAACCTAAAAGAAATGGAATCGGTTCGTCTGATCTTCCCCCCCAACTCTCAGTCGCCGAAACGCTGCATCTCTTGCCTCCCTAATCTAGTTTCTAGTGGTTTTCTTTAAAAAAAGGGTGAGATTCTGTTATTCTTAAAGCTTAACGATTTATTGATTTTCATCTTGTTATATTTTCTGCTAATTAACTTGCTATTTTAAATGCATGGAAATACATGATTATGGAAGATTTGGAAAGAGAGGGAAACCCTACCTGTTGAAGTTCTTTCTGTGAAATGGAAAGGGACGACGAGACTGAGGGCGGCCCTCCTTGGTGGCCGGAGCTGCACGGGGGAGGAGATGAGGATACCGCCTTGGTGTTTCTGACTCTTTGGTAACTTTTCTGCTTCCTTTGAATGATGGTGATTTTGGTTATCTGGGATGTTTGGCTTTGTTTTTTGGAATTTTGGGTTTGATGATTCTTCTGGTTTCTTCTGAGTTTGTCACAGTTTTTGCCTTTGAAACTTGTTACAAGTTTTTTTTGAGTTTGATGATGTTTCTGTCTTTGGTCGTTTGTGGCTTGGATACTGCATTTGAGATTTGGAGATGGTGACTGTTTTTTAAGAGTTTTGATACTGATTCTGTTAGCTTGATGGTTAATAGTTTTGTTGTTTTGAGATTTGTTCTAAGCTTGTTACAGGTTTGGTTGATGATGTTACTAGTTTGCTGTTAGTTATGATGTCTCAGTTTGAGACTTGTTCCAGTTTTTTAGGATGTTGTTTTGGATTCGTGGCTTTGAGGTTTTGACAGTTTGTTTGCCTTTTGGTTTTGGAGGTTTGGTGATTTTTTGTATTTTGATGATGGTTTAGATTTGAGACCTGGTTTTTGATTATGGTGTTTTTGTTGTTGGAAGTTTTACAGGTTTTGCTGTTGGAGAATTGTTTTTTGTGATGGTTCAGATTTGTGTTTTTTGCTGAGTTTTCTTTTGGCTTGTCAATTGTGTTTGTTTCTATTGACCTCCTTCCTGTTATATTGACTCTCTTTCTGTTATCTCTATTCAAAATGGTGGGAAACCAACAATTTTGAATATTTTAACATATTGTTCTTATGGCTTTTTGATGGCAGTTTTGTTTTCTAGCAACTTCTATGCAACTTGTGACAGGCAGGGCAGCAGGTCTGTGTATCCCAATAACCTAGGTGACTTCTTTCCTCTCTTTTCTCTCAATGACAATAGGAAAGCAAATTGCTTTTTGCCCCTTTTTTCCAATTCTGAAAAGTTTGCAAAGGAAAATGATGATTTTATGCTTCTTGAACAAGTTTCTTTGTTTGACTTAGCATCTTATGTTGCCATACTTCTGCCTTTTGTTGATGCTGTCTACTGCTATATTGCTGCCTCGTTTTTGTTGATGTTGTTTGCATTTTGTTTGGACAAAGCTGTTTGTTTGGCTTTTGGGGCTGCTGTTTGTTGTTTACCATATTGTTGTTTGTTTGGTTCTGTTTGCAATATTTGTTTGGGAAATTTTGTTTGATTTGTGCTGTTGTTTGCTTCAGTTTGTGCATTTGTTTGTTTGGACAATTTTGCTTGCCAGTTTTGTAGCATTTCTTGGACAGTTTTTGTAACATTTGCTTGTTCGGACAGCTTTGTAGCATTTCTTTTCCTCTTTCTTTTTGTGAACCAAGAAGAATAATCTTCTTGTGATTTGCAAATAGAGGAAATAAATTGTGATGAATTAAAATGGCCTTCTGATTCCACTTTGCAAACTTTAATGATGAATAGCATTTAAAATCTCTGTTTGCGCATGTAAACTGATTAGCTGTTTTGCTGAGGAAAATAAATCCTTGACTGTTGTGATACGGTGGGAGAACTGACTGTTTTTGGAATGCTAGTTTGCGTTTTGCGTTTGTTTTCGCAAAATGTCGCGGTAAGCAAGAGTCGCCACCGACTTTTGTTTTATCCAACAAGGAAAGGAAAAAAGCACAGAAAAATTCCTTTTTCGAGATATTTGAGTACGGGGGGTAGATTATAGAAAGGGAACATATTATCACCCTTTCTATCGGTAGTTATCTACGGGCTCTTAGGTAGTTGCTCATCATTTTCAAAATTGTTTTCTCTGTGTTTGTGGGCTTTGAAAAGTTTTAGTTTTAACTTCAATTTAACTCTTGCTTCTGTCTTCAAGAGTGTAATGAAGTATTTTGAAAAACTTGTTTGTAAAAGAGTGTAAGTGTGAAAAAGTTTTGTTTTGATTGAGCAAGTATCTAAGAACTAATCTACCTACTCGAAAAAGGAATCGTTCTATGCTAATTTCCTTTAGACAATGCTATCCCACTATTAGTGAGTAGGTAGCACCATCGTTGGAGTTTGAGGGTCAATTCGAAAGAGGGACATACAGTCACTAAAGCAATGTTAGATTGTCTTAGTGGTAACCCTAATGACTTCGATCATTTATTCGAGGCAATGATATCCGAGGCAACCTTTCCGAGGCAACTTTTCCTAGGCAACTTTGATCTTTTAGACAAGAGGAAGACCTATAAAACAACCTATACTCAATGACCGTTTACGAAGGCAACCAAGTGGGGTGTACCCTAGGAGTGCGCATGTGCGAGTGTGTTGATTTCAGATTATTTATCTTTGCACATGTTTAGGGTGATCTAACTGTTTTAAGATTAAACATTCATTCTTGTCATGCAAGCCCTATTATCAAACATCTAACAGTTGATTATTTGTAGAAATTAAAGTGTGGAATTTAAACTAACTATTACAAGGCGTCGGGTATTTACATCGCCAAAAACAAACCCTTTAAAATTTAAAAGCGGAAAAATAAATAAATGTCCTAATTTAATTATTACAAACCGGGAGCAGATACAATAATTGAATAAAAATAAAACGCGCGAGAAAATTGAATCGAATGCGAAACTAGGGTTTTGACCCTCCTAATTAAAAGAAAATATTTTTGTTTTTAATATTTTTTAAGAAAAGAAATTAAATCCTAAAGTTAAACGCTAAATTAATTAGTTGATTAAATTAATAAATGAAAAATAATTAAATGTCATATTTTTGGATTTTTGGTTACTTTAGGAAAGAAATAAAATAATTAAATTAGTAGAAAAAACCTATTTATTCTAATTGATTTTAATTATTTGCAAAATAAATTAAAGTTATCTAAAATTAACCTAATTAAATTAATTAATATTTATTGATGAAAAATAAAATTCTAAAATTTAATTGGACATAAAATATTTTTTGGTAAAAAGAAAATTATTTTTAGGTTAGTAAATAAATAAATAAATAATTTAAATAGAATAATAAAATAAAAAGAGATGAGAAATGGGCCTGAAGTCAAGGGTGTGAATAGCAGGAATTCTGGCCCAATTGGAGAAGGTCCATTTGACTTTTGCCATCCAGTGTGGCATGTTTGACTTGGCCTATGGTGCGCTTGCAATGGTGGCCACCAGATCTGGCCATCTGGCGTGTTGATGAGGAAGGTCCATGGTGGGTTCCTGGCTTATGCATGCATTGGATTACCTGAAATAAATGAGAAAAATGGCAAATGCTGGAGGCAGGGATCGAACCCCTGACCTCCAGCCTCCTAGCGCTTTAAGCATACACCTGGTGACCACTAGACTATGTTGTTTTGATTGTTAATATATTACAAAATAATGATAATATAAAAAAACAAATGCTAGTGGACAATTCAGAAAAATGCGCGCCAATGTTTGAACGGGCCAGTAGGGGAGTGACACGCCTGCTTCTTCTTCCCTGCACCATGGCTAAAAATTCCAGGACCTATACCCACAGACAATGTCCGTCGCTACAGGTCATGCTCGTTCCAAAATCTTCTACAGGACATATAAATGGAATCTAACACCATGGTTAGACTCGTCTTATCCTCTTGGTCATAACTATACCCATTACTAGGGCCAATTGTTCCTGAAATCAATAACCCTAAAAAACTAAAAAAAAACCTAACAATGGTGATTCACGACACATGTCATATAAATGAAATTGAATAATGCCAAAAGCTTGCAAACATCATGGTGATCAAGATTATGCCATTATTTTACACTATGGATGCAAGAATAAAGCTTTTCGAATTCAAGAAAAGGGTGATACCGTTACGGACTTACAGTGCGTGGGAGGGCCTGAAAGCGCTTGGTTTTGATTGCTTTAGGTTCCTGAGAATGCCAGGAAACGATTGGGACAAATACCAAGCCTTGAGGACGCCTCTAACCACCAGTTTGATCTCACACTTTTTGTTTCTTTTTTCAATTTCTTTTCTTGCTCTGAGCCTGATTTCTCACCTCTTTTTTGATCTGCCTCGCCTCCTTATGTATCCAGCAATGCATTAGGGTTAATAGTTGTGTCTAAATATTCTTCTTTCAATGCTTTGGATATTGATTTGATTTGCTTTGAAAATCTTTCCAAACATGGCTTATTTTTAATCTTTTTGTGCACTCTAAGGCTTGGCACGAATTTGAATGATGCTAGCTGTAATTGGAACCTGAAACAAGCACCAAATCCCTTGTGATCAATGCTTTGGATTTTTATTTGATTTATTTTGATTTAAATCAAATTAATTCAAATAAAAATCAAAATAATTAATAAAAATATGACATGGACAAGTGGAAAAGGCTAGGGCACGTGGGCTATGAGGCCAACTCAAAATAAGTGAAAAAGAATGGGCCCATTTGGCAAAATTTGAAGTTTTGGGGATAGTTGACTTTTGGCAATTTTGCAAAAAGGGTCAACTTCAACAATGCATAACTTCCTCAATTTTGACTCTTTGGAGGTGTTATTGGATTTATTAGAAAGCTTGATATGTCCTCTAATCAAACCTTTTGGTCTCATCTCAATTTTATATTCCATGCTCATGTGTGAAGCTTTGACAAAAAAGGTGTTTTTGTTGACTTTTCAAAATGACCTATAGTGTCCAAATTCGTAACTTCTCGTGAATGCATATTTTGAACTTGGGAGATGAAGATGGATTGTAGGGAATTGAATCCTCTTCAAAATGAGCTTTGGATGGGTCATTTCTCATAAATTATGAGAAAGTTATGCTTGGTCAAAGTTGAGTTGACTTTTCCTACAAAACCCTAATTTAGCAACTTTTGAATCTTGATGAATCATGAGAAATCCTTGATGAATCTGAAGGGGTGAAAAACACAAGAAGGGGGGGTTGAATTGTAAAACTGGAAACTTAAAGCAAATGACAAGGTATTTTTATCCTGGTTCGTTTGATCTCAAACTACTCCAGTCCACCCGTTCAAGGTGATTTCGCCTCTCTCCAACGAGGTCTTAATTCACTATATTCAACTGAATACAAAATCTGCTTTAGCAACTGCTAAAACCTTCTTGATTCAAACCACAATCCGGTTTGTCAAGGCAACACTTTCTTACAAAGGAATAATCAAATGTGTGTGAATGTTTCTACAAAAACTATATCACAACTGTGATGTTTACACAAATGAAGCTTAGAATACTAAGTTGCTAAACGCTAATAGAGTATCAGAGTTTGGTGGTTTAGCAAGACTTGTAGAGTGAAGATTAATGATCAGCTTTGTACGTGTAGAGAGTTTGGAAGCATTAGCCATGATAATCTTCAAAGCTTGGTTTATATAGCACTTTGAGAAGATGAACGTTGAAGCAAATATTCTTGATTCAATGCTATTTACAAGCTTTCCTTTCTGAGCAGATCTTGTCTAGAATGATGCCGTTGGTATTGATTAGCCTTCAATGCACAGTACCGTTGCTTCTTCAATGCACGATCTGGCCTGGCTCATTCTGATTCTGCTTTGCTGCTGATGAACTGATTTGATTCTGTATCAGAGTATTTTACGCGCAGTTCTGTTCATCAAGCTTCAGCATGTGCAAGCGTTGATCTTCTGATCTTGACGTTCTGATTCAGCAACTTCTGATGCTGATGCACAAACTCATATTCTGATGCTGAGAACGTGATCTTGCTTATTTTAATCAGCATATCTGCAAGTCAGAGCATAGTAATTTTAAGTAGCATATAATTCAATCATGAAATGTTTAACTACTATATCTTTTCACTTTGTTATCATCAAAACTTAATTATAGGGTACTAGATTCAAACATTGTTCTAACAATCTCCCCCTTTTTGATGATGACAAAAACTAGATATTTTAAATGAAAAATAACGTGAAAAGTTATCAGATCTATTTATCAGAATAAGAAGTACGGAGAAGTTAGAGTTAAGAAATACTCCCCCTGAGTTTGTTACTTCCCTTTGATATGCGTGTTCTTCAGAGTCAGATCTTTTTCTGTCTTTGAGCATCAGATTGTAAGTCTTTGACTTATCAGAAAGCAGAGCTTCAGAGCTTTTCCTGTCAGAGCTTTGCTTCGGATCAGAGTGTTAGGTTGATCAGAGCTTCATATATCAGAACTTCATATTTGATCAGAGCAACATGAGCTTCTAGTCTTCATTGTGTTCAAGAGCTTCCTTGTGCCTGTAGACTTAAAGACAAAACAGAAAAACATTTCAAGTAATAGAGAGTTAGAATGTTTGAGAGTTTCTGTCTAGTTATCCGTTATTGATTTTAAATATCATTCTTGTTCTCCCCCTTTTTGTCAGCAATCAAAAAGTGCTGGTGATGTGCTAAAATGATTTAGGTCAGAAAAACTAATAATATTAAAGATAGTTCAGAATCAGAGCAAAATAGCATTACAAACCATAGTCAAAACATAGTCAAAAGTACATCAGAAAATAAGGAAAATATAGAGAATGTTATGCATGAAAAAAAATTTCAAGGTTGTGGGGGCATGCGTGAGAACAGGCTTTCCAGCATTGCCTGAATCTTTTCAGAACTTGCATTCTGCTTCTGAACCATGGTGACAACAGTATCAATTTTGCTGTCCTGGACATTCATTCTAGCTTCCATCTTCTGATTATTCTCATCCATCCGCTGCTGTAGACGCAAGTCATTCAGCCTTAATTCTTCCAGAGCCTGCCTGTCCAAGGCAGCTTGAGAACTTTCAGCAGGAGGAAGCTTCTCAGAACTTTCAGCTACATCTTCTGCTGGATTCTCTTCCTGAAGAGTCTTGTCTTCTTCTGCTGGTTCCACCTGTGCTGCTAGCTCTTTCTCAGACCACGATTCAGAGTCCAGAGGGAGCACAACTTCTTGAGGCAGCTGACTCTCAACTTCCTTCAGCAGCTTGCTAAAGTTCTGTTGAGCCTGCTCATAGTTGACGTCCTGCAGCTTGAGTGCTTCAGCACGAACCCAAACTCTGAACTGTGATCAGAGCTGATCAGAAGCAGCTGGGTCGATCATCCCGGGACAGACTTGCTTCAAGGAAGCAATCCACTGCAGCATACCTGTTTCAAAGTCCAAAATACCAGAGCCAACATCTAATTGCTTTGGTTTGGGAATGGCCAATTTGTGTCTTAAATCAGCAAGACGTTCAAGACTTGTTAAGTCAATGAATGTTTTGCTGGGGTTTTCAGAGGATTGGCTTTCAGAGGTGTGCTGAGGTGCTGTCTGTTTTGGTGGATGGTTATCAGAGTCAGAGGATATGTCTATTGGAGTGGTTGGAGTTTTTGGAGGTGTTGATTCCTCTGATGATGGTAACTGGGGTGTGATAATGGTGGTTCCACATGGCAACTGTATTGCCAGCGGTGACGGTTGAGGTGAGTGGGGATCAGAATGATGAGGAGATGGGGTTTCATAGCGATGAAACTCTGTTGGAGGTGAGGGAGGATTATTTTCTGGTTGAGGAGGTGGAACTTCTGATTGCTCAGGAATCAGAGGTTCTTCTGTGATAGGTTGTTGAGATTGTGGTTCTGGTTCTTGTTCTGGTTCTGGTTGAATTTCTGGTTCAGGTTGTGGAGGAGGAATATTTGGTGGTTCAGAGTGAGTTTGAACAGAAGTATGTTCACGCTCAATGTCAGCTAGCACTCTATCAAGTGCTGGTGTTGTTGAAACAGTTGGTTGTTGTTTGGTAATTTTGAGAGGAATTTTTATTCTGGTTCTTCTGAGTTGTAAGTTCTCAGAAGGGTCTTCTGGTATGTTTTCATCAATAGTGGGGATTGGAATGGAAATTCTGTGAGAGGTTTGGGGTGGAGCAACAGATGTTGGAATAGTAGTTGAAATTGAAATAGGAGCAGTAGATGGATTACCTCGTTTCTTTGGAGTCTGGTGAGATGATCCTTCTGCTTTCCTCTTCTTTGACTTCTTCTGAGCCATTTCAGGTTGAACCTGACTCAGATCTTTTATCTTCAGCTTCGAACCTGCAACTTCTTCCTTGAGAGAATCTGGATACTTGGCAACCATATCAGGGTGAGATTCCATCTCAGAAAATCTTGGGAAATCATTCAGAGGCACTCTTCTTCTGGAGATGTCAGCAGTTGAAGAAGCTCTGGGTTCCTTCCTGATATTGTCTATTAGCTTCATCTTCTTCAGATTCTTAGCATTCAGCGCTTTTCCAACAGTTGGTTCAAAATTGCCCAGTACTTTAGCTTCGCTCAGATAGTCTATCAGCTTATTCTCTGTCAGAATATCTGAGATAAGCCTCCCAAATGGTATCCAGTCTCTTTTTGTCCTTTCTTCTTCTCTAGTCTCTTTCACACTTGTCTTCAGATGATTGAACAGGAAGTGTGCCAAATTGATCTTCACCCTCTGATCAATAAAGTAGATCAGAAATTGCTGATCCACGTTTATATAGTCAGGAGAGCTTGTTGGCTTCCTGTGATTGAAACAGCCTAGAACAATCTTGGCCCACACTCTGAAGTGATCCTTCAGATCCTTGATTTTGCTGCTGGGAAGACCAAGAGTGAAAATGCAGTTTGCTACCACACCAATATCCGGACACCTATCAGCCATGTCCACACAACGGACTCCACCACCACTCTGACCAATTAACCTAGCAATGAGGTCTTCAGAAATTATAATCTTCTTTCCCATAACAGAGGAGACGACTAGATGCTTATCAATCTTGGCATGAATCCAAAATTCTTTGACAAGTTCTGGGAAGGTTGGTCCAACCAGTCTATCAAAGTACCTCTCCCACCTTTGAGTTTTGACTTCAGCAGTTAGGTCAAATCCATTTTCCTTCAAACTTTCGAAATCCACTATTAACTCAGAGAGAACCTCAAGATTCTTTACTGGTGTGAGAAGAGTTCTGGTAGGCGCTTGATATTGCTCAGAGGTTTCCTTCTTCTGATTTCCTGCAGAAATGCTGGAGGATGCCATTGTTCTCACACAAAAAGCTTGAGAGTGATTTGAGAAAAGCTAGGGTTTTGAAGGAAATATGCAGAAAAATTCTTAAGAGATTATGAGTAAGCGTAAAGATTAAGAGTGAAGAGTAATGTGCTTAAATAGGATTTTTCAAAAATTATTTTGAAAAATAAAACGTTTTTAAGAGAGAGAAAAAAAATAATGATTGCAATTAACAAGCGTGATTACTTTTGCATTTAATGCTTGCTGATTTTGGGGGATTTGAGAAAGATACTTAAAAACGGTTACCAGACATGTGTCTCAATGCACCCAATCAGCGTTTTCCTTTCTCAGAAACGTGCACGCGTTCTGCTTCAGGGATTTGCTGATGATTGGATGACACTTGTTTGATATAGTGATCAGCACGTCTGTCTTTGAGATTAGACTCTCAGATCTTCAGACTTGCCTCTGATACAATCTGCATGTTCTAACTTTCTGAAACAAAGATTGATCAGAAGTTCACAGTAATATAATTACATTCTGAAAGATAAAAATATGGAATTAAAGCATTTTCATTCTGGGCATACTTTCATGCTGAGATGTTTCAGAATGAAATTAAACCTATCTTCTGAAAGGGGTTTTGTAAAGATATCAGCCCATTGATGGTCTGTATCTATAAATTTCAAGTTTAAAATTCCTTTCTGAATATAGTCCCTAATGAAATGATGTTTTATTTCTATATGTTTAGCTCTAGAATGTAAAATAGGATTCTTACTTAAGCAAATAGCAGAAGTATTATCACAAAGAATAGGAATGTTACTCTCAAAAATCTGGAAGTCTTCAAGCTGACTTTTCATCCAGAGCATCTGTGTGCTGCAACCAGCTGCTGCTATGTACTCAGCTTCTGCTGTTGACAGAGCAATAGTTGATTGCCTTTTGCTGGACCACGAGATCAGATTTTCTCCCAGAAACTGGCAGCTTCCAGAAGTACTTTTTCGTTCCACTCTGTCTCCAGCAAAATCAGCATCGCAGTAGCCTACTAAACTGTAATCACTAGATTTTCTATAAAACAAACCCAGATTAGTAGTACCTTTCAGATACTTGAAAATTCGCTTAACAGCTGTTAAGTGAGATTCTCTAGGATCTGATTGGAATCTAGCACAAATACATACACTGAAAAGAATATCAGGTCTTGAAGCAGTCAGATAAAGGAGAGAACCAATCATACCTCTGTAGACTTTCTGTTCTACGCTTTTGCTTACCTCTTCTCTTTCCAGAATGCACGTGGGATGCATTGGAATCTTTGATGGCTTACATTCTGAGAGGTCAAATTTCTTCAGAAGATCTCTGATGTATTTGCTCTGATGAATGTAAGTTCCCTCTGAAGTTTGATTGATCTGAATTCCTAGAAAGAACTTCAGTTCCCCCATGAGGCTCATCTCAAATTCTGCCTGCATACACTTAGCAAATTTTCTTCCAAGAGAAGGATTAGTAGAACCAAAAATTATATCGTCAACATAAATTTGACAGACTAAAATGTCACTCTTAACTGTTTTACAGAATAGAGTGGTGTCCACTTTCCCTCTGGTGAACTCATTTTCAAGCAGAAAGTTGCTTAGCCTTTCATACCAAGCTCTGGGAGCTTGTTTCAGACCATACAGTGACTTTTTCAGTTTGAAAACATGTTCTGGATGTTTTGTATTTTCAAAACCTGGGGGTTGGTGAACATACACTTCTTCTTCTATATAACCATTTAAGAATGCACTTTTGACATCCATCTGATACAGAGTGATGCCTCTATTAACAGCAAATGAGATTAAAAGTCTGATAGATTCTAACCTGGCGACTGGGGCAAAGGTTTCTGTATAGTCTATCCCCTCTTGCTGACTATAACCTTGTGCAACCAGTCGTGCCTTGTTTCTGACGACTTCACCTTGTTCATTGAGCTTGTTTCTGAACACCCATCTTGTTCCAATGACGTTGAATCCTTTTGGTCTTGGAACGAGATCCCAAACGTCGTTTCTGGTGAATTGATTCAGCTCTTCTTGCATTGCCAGAATCCAATCATTGTCCAGGAGTGCTTCATCAATAGAAGAAGGTTCAATCAGAGACACAAGTCCCATCAGAGTTTCTTCAGAGTTTCTGAGGCTTGCTCTTGTTCTGATTGGATCTTCCTTTCTTCCTAGAATAGATTCTTCTGGGTGATCCAAACTGCTTCTGGGTACTCTCTTCTGAGGTTGATCAACAGCAGTTGTAGGATTTCTAGCATTGCTTCTTTCAGACGTTGAAGGAATGTCTGTGTTGAGAGCTTCTGATGACTTGTCTTCAGAACCTGCAAATTCAATTTCTATACCTGCAAGATTTTCATTCTGCTTTGACTTTTCAGAGTCAAGCTTGTCATCAAAACGAACACTGATTGATTCTTCCACAATCTGTGTTTCTGTATTGTATACTCTGTACCCTCTTGAGCGTTCAGAGTATCCTAACATAATACACTTCTGTGCCTTAGAATCAAACTTGTTCAAATAATTCTTAGTATTTAACATATAGCAAGTACATCCAAATGGATGAAAATACGAAATGTTGGGCTTTCTGTTCTTCCACAATTCATATGGAGTCTTTTCCAGAATAGGTCTTATTGAGATTCTATTCTGAATGTAGCACGCTGTGTTTATTGCCTCTGCCCAGAAAGTCTTAGCAACGTTTGTCTCGTTGATCATGGTTCTGGCCATTTCTTGCAATGTTCTGTTCTTTCGTTCTACAACTCCATTTTGTTGGGGAGTTCTAGGACAAGAGAAATCATGCAGAATGCCTTTGTCATTAAAGAATGACTCAAAATCTTTATTTTCAAATTCTCCACCATGATCACTTCTGACTTTAACGATTCTAAGATCTTTTTCATTCTGAACTTGGTTACAGAAGGTAACAAACACAGAGTGTGACTCGTCCTTGTGTCTTAAGAACTTTACCCATGTCCATCTGCTATAGTCATCTACGATTACTAACCCATACTTCTTGCCACTGACAGAAGCAGTCTTAACTGGTCCAAATAAGTCAATGTGCAGAAGTTCTAATGGCTTAGAGGTAGAAACAACATTTTTGGATTTAAAAGATGGTTTTGCAAATTTGCCTTTCTGACATGCTTCACACAGAGCATCTGAATTGAACTTCAAATTTGGAAGTCCTCTGACCAGATTGAGTTTGTTAATCTGAGATATTCTTCTCATACTAACATGCCCCAATCTTCTGTGCCAGATCCACTGCTCGTTGTTAACAGACAGAAGACATTTTACGTTCTGACTCTTAAGTTCAGAAAGTTTGATTTTGTAAATGTTGTTTTTCCTCTTACCATTAAATAGGATAGTCCCATCTTTCTGACTAACAGCTTTACATGATTTTTGATTAAAGATTATATCATAACCGTTATCACTTAATTGACTTATGGATAACAGGTTATGCATCAATCCATCAACAAGCAGAACATTATTAATAGAGGGAAGATTTCCGTTACCTACAGTTCCAGAGCCAATTATCTTTCCCCTCTGATTGCCTCCAAAGCCAACGTGGCCTCCAGGCTTAAGTTCCAGGCTTTGGAACATATGCCTTCTTCCCGTCATGTGACGTGAGCAGCCAGAGTCCAGGTACCATGACTGGTGTTTCTGACTTGCTGCTAAAGATATCTGCAACATGTATTATTTTATCCTTAGGTACCCAGATCTTCTTGGGTCCTGTTTTGTTAGTCTTACCAAAACTCTGGTTGAATTTTGGTTTCACAAGGTGATTGCTACTAGTATATTTGATGTCATGTGTGTGACCATACACAAAGTGTGAATTTAAAGGAGTGTACTTAATTGTTAAATCCATGACATTTTTAGGTGTAGGATTCTTACCTAGGTATCCTATTCCTTTCCTACCGTTTCCGCTAACTCCATAGATCATTGAAGCCATTTTGCTTCTATCTATGCTTTTAGCAAGGAACTTCTGGAAACTATGATCATACTCCTTGATGATCTCATCAGCGTTGCTGGGAGTTTCAGCAATTGGTTCCTTCTGAGAGTTTTGTAAAGAGTTTTCTAATTTTAAAATTTTATCTCTCAGCTCAGAGTTTTCCAATCTGAGACTCTCAGACTTATTAGAGTCAGATTCAAGAGTCCTTTTCAGGTCTCTGAATTTAGCTCTAATCTGCTGATAACGTTCCAGAATTTCATTTAGGCTTTCAGCAAGTTCAGCCTTTGTAAAATTAACAGCGAAGTTAGGGAATACCTCTTCTGTGTCTGATTCTGAGTCTGAGTCAGAAGCTTCACTGTCATCTTGAATGTTAGCCATAAGCGCTAAGTTCGCCCGTTCATCATCTGATTCTGAGTCAGCTTCAGACGAGTCAGAGTCATCCCATGTGGCCATGAGACTTTTCTTCTTCTCTCTTCCAAACTTCCTTTTTGGCTTTTCCCTCTGAAGCTTTGGACAGTCACTCTTGTAGTGACCTTGCTCATTGCACTCGTAGCAGATGATGTCTTTTGTATTTGGCTTCTTGCTACCTGAGGAGCCTTCAGATCTTCTGTATCCAGAGGAAGAATCTGTCCTTCTGTGTCTGGAAGAAGACTCGTTATGATCAGATCTTCTGGGATTCCTGAACTTCTTTTGTCTTTGCTTCCACAGTTGATTTACTCTTCTGGAAAGAAGAGAAAGCTCGTCTTCTTCTGATGAGGATCCATCAGATGTTTCTTCAACTGCCTGCAAAACTTTAGATTCAGATTTTCTGTTAGATTTCAAAGCTATAGGCTTACCTTGTTTCTGAGGCTCGTCAGCTTCCAGCTCTATCTCATGACTTCTGAGGGAGCTTATAAGTTCCTCCAGAGTGATTTTGTTGAGATCTTTCGCCAGCTTCAGAGCAGTAACCATAGGCCTCCACTGCTTGGGTAAACTTCTGATTATCTTCTTGACATGGTCAGCAGTAGAGTACCCCTTGTCCAGAACTTTGAGACCAGCTACCAGAATCTGGAATCTAGAGAACATAGTTTCAATGGATTCAGATTCTTCCATTTTAAACGCCTCATACTTCTGAATGAGCGCCAGAGCCTTTGTTTCCTTGACTTGAACGTTGCCCTCATGCGTCATTCTGAGAGAATCAAAGATGTTCTTAGCTGTGTCTCTGTTGGAGATTTTCTCATACTCAGTATAGGAGATAGCACTGAGAAGGATGGTTCTGGCCTTATGGTGATTCTTGAAATCACGCTTTTGTTGGTCAGTCATTGATTTTCTATCAATCTTCTGACCAGTTGCATTAACAGGGTGCGTGTATCCATCTGTCACCATATCCCACAGATCAGCATCATGTGCTAGAAAGAAGCTTTCAATTCTGTCTTTCCAGTAGTCAAAGTTTTCTCCATCAAAGACTGGAGGTTTGCCGCTGAATCTGTCTCTATCCTCATTGTTGTCATTGCTGAAATGAGAGTTGTTTCCTGCCATAGTGTTTTTCTGATGCTGGATCTTTTACTGACACGGTTAAGTGTTTTAGCTCAGAACCAGGCGCTCTGATGCCAATTGAAGGGGTGAAAAACACAAGAAGGGGGGGTTGA
The DNA here is from genome assembly GCA_948472305.1 of Vicia faba. NCBI lineage: Eukaryota > Viridiplantae > Streptophyta > Magnoliopsida > Fabales > Fabaceae > Vicia > Vicia faba. Next base: position 143,003,201 of record OX451739.1, read on the forward strand.
ATTGTAAAACTGGAAACTTAAAGCAAATGACAAGGTATTTTTATCCTGGTTCGTTTGATCTCAAACTACTCCAGTCCACCCGTTCAAGGTGATTTCGCCTCTCTCCAACGAGGTCTTAATTCACTATATTCAACTGAATACAAAATCTGCTTTAGCAACTGCTAAAACCTTCTTGATTCAAACCACAATCCGGTTTGTCAAGGCAACACTTTCTTACAAAGGAATAATCAAATGTGTGTGAATGTTTCTACAAAAACTATATCACAACTGTGATGTTTACACAAATGAAGCTTAGAATACTAAGTTGCTAAACGCTAATAGAGTATCAGAGTTTGGTGGTTTAGCAAGACTTGTAGAGTGAAGATTAATGATCAGCTTTGTACGTGTAGAGAGTTTGGAAGCATTAGCCATGATAATCTTCAAAGCTTGGTTTATATAGCACTTTGAGAAGATGAACGTTGAAGCAAATATTCTTGATTCAATGCTATTTACAAGCTTTCCTTTCTGAGCAGATCTTGTCTAGAATGATGCCGTTGGTATTGATTAGCCTTCAATGCACAGTACCGTTGCTTCTTCAATGCACGATCTGGCCTGGCTCATTCTGATTCTGCTTTGCTGCTGATGAACTGATTTGATTCTGTATCAGAGTATTTTACGCGCAGTTCTGTTCATCAAGCTTCAGCATGTGCAAGCGTTGATCTTCTGATCTTGACGTTCTGATTCAGCAACTTCTGATGCTGATGCACAAACTCATATTCTGATGTTGAGAACGTGATCTTGCTTATTTTAATCAGCATATCTGCAAGTCAGAGCATAGTAATTTTAAGTAGCATATAATTCAATCATGAAATGTTTAACTACTATATCTTTTCACTTTGTTATCATCAAAACTTAATTATAGGGTACTAGATTCAAACATTGTTCTAACAGAATCATGATCAACCCTTGATAAAATGATGAAATATCCTTCAAAATGAATATGTTTACCAAAAATCTTGAAGTTTGACTGTAAGTAGGTCACAGTTGACTTTTGCCCTAACATAATCGATTTTTGGACCTTTGAGCAATTGACTGAGCAAACTTTCTCTGCAAGGCTTGAAACTTGACATGGATGGTCTTGAGAACATATTAGGACAATGTTGAGAATTTGGGACCACTTGGAATCCAATATCTTGATGTAACATGGAACCCTAATTTGGGGGTAGACTGCCTTAGAAGAGGGCTTGTCTGACCAACCCTTGGGCTACTTTGAGCAACTTGGAGATCTTTCTTGAAATGTTTTGAGAAATATGGAAGGGAAAATTTTGGGGTACAACATCTGCCCCTGTTCAATCTTCTTAAACCTGAGGATGTAGATTGGATTTCGTGCCTTTCGTGATCCGAAGGTAGAAGAGGATTGAACACTAGAGTGCCCAAAAATTTGCACTCGTATGAAGTGGTAATTGTCTTGTGATGTCAGGAATGGGCTTACGGATGCCATTTGGAAATTGCTGACGAGGGGATGGGCTTCAAGATGCCATCTGAAGGAGTTTCGATCGCATAAGAGATTCCTTAGCGAGAGCTTGTATACCTGTTGTTGAGGAAATTTCCGCTGGGGAAGTCTGATCTCTGTTGAGAGAAGTAGAATTTTTAGGAGCTTCGTCGTCCGTTATTTTGCTGGTGAGTTGTCTTTGTTGATATTTAGGAATTTTGGTCATCCGTACTTAATTGAGGAATCATCTCCATTGATATTTAGGAACTTCAATCGTCCGTACTCAATTGAGGGAACAACTTTGCTGAGATTTAGGAACTCGTCCGTAATTCAACCGAGGATATATTTTTTTTTGCTGAGATTTAGGAGCTTGTCCGTAATTCAACTAAGAAACCATCTCTGCCAAAATTTAGGAACTCGTCCGTAATTCAACTGGGGAAACATCTTTGCTGAGATTTAGGAGCTCGTCCGTAATTCAACTGAAGAAACATCTGTCGAGATTTAGGAACTCGTCCGTAATTCAAATGAGGAAACAACTTCGCTGAGATTTAGGAGCTCGTCTGTAATTCAACCATTTTGCTGAGATTTAGGAACTTGTCCGTAATTCAACTGAAGAAACATCTCTGTTGAGATTTAGGAACTCGTCCGTAATTCAACTGAGGAACATATCTGTCGATATTTAGGAACTCGTCTGTAATTCGACTGAGGAAACATCTTTGTTGAGATTTAGGAACTTGTCTGTAATTCGACTGAGGAAACGTCTTTGTCGAGATTTAGGAACTTGTCCGTAATTCGACTGAGGAAACATCTTTGTCAAGATTTAGGAACTTGTCCGTAATTCGACTGAGGTAAAAGCTTCATAGCTTGAATTTTGTGAGAATTTGATTGTATCTTTCCTGAAAGGTAAAGGTTAGTTATATGTAATGCATGATATGTATCAAGCAATGATGTTGTTGAGATTTAGGAACTTGTCTGTAATTCTACTGAGGAAACGACTTCGCCGAGATTTAGGAGCTCGTCCGTAATTCAACCATTTTGCTGAGATTTAGGAACTTGTCCGTAATTCAACTGAAGAAACATCTCTGTTGAGATTTAGGAACTCGTCCGTAATTCAACTGAGGAACATATCTGTCGATATTTAGGAACTCGTCTGTAATTCGACTGAGGAAACATCTTTGTTGAGATTTAGGAACTTGTCTGTAATTCGACTGAGGAAACGTCTTTGTCGAGATTTAGGAACTTGTCCGTAATTCGACTGAGGAAACATCTTTGTCAAGATTTAGGAACTTGTCCGTAATTCGACTGAGGTAAAAGCTCCATAGCTTGAATTTTATGAGAATTTGATTGTATCTTTCCTGAAAGGTAAAGGTTAGTTATATGTAATGCATGATATGTATCAAGCAATGATGTTCTCAAAATAAATGAGATTGTGTTGTATGATGCGTATGCATGTTATGATGTATGAAAATGTGATGTTTTTATCTAGGGAAAATAAATCCTGGATCACTGTTGGAGAAAAGAATTGGATTCTTCATTTCCACTGGAGATAGTGGATGAAGATGTTTCTGAGAATAACCTGTAGGAGAGGATAACTCCGCTGGGGAATAAACTGACAAGAGAATGTCTCTATGGGGAAGAGATGCTCTGCTGAGGATTCCGGTGATAAATTTAGTTGGGGATGAATTACCCTTGTTGGTGATAATGAAACCTGTTGGGGATTGAGTTTCTGTTTGTGAAAAGAAAGAACTCCGATGGGGATGGTTTTCCAGTTGCGACTTCACGGGGAATAATCTTTTAGACTCTACTGGGGATATTCTTCCAGAGTCTATTGGGGACAATTCTTCAAACTCCACTGGGGATATTTTTATACTCCGCTGGGGATGATAAGACTTTTCAGTGCTGATGGTAGATAAACTCTGCTTGGGGAGAATATTACCGATTCATTCACAGTTGCGAGTCTCAACTGGGGAGAGCTAACACCATTATCTTTCTCCTTAATCTACTGGGAATGAATGTACTTTCAATCATTGCTTCCAGCTAGGTCTATCCCTATGCCTGGTGGACAGAGCAACTGTACGGTTTGGACATTTCTCGTTTGCCCCTGTTTCTGATATTACGAGTAATCGTCTTTTGTTTCGCATGTAAATATTCATGAGCAACAATTAATGTTAAATGCATATATCAAAACTGAACATTGGACGTTCTTTGCAAAACAAAACAAAATAGAAAAAAGAAAAATTTATTTGTGGAAATGTATTGTATTGATTTGGAAGTTTGGCCTGTAAATAGGCATTTTTGTACAAGAGGCTGACGTCCTAGTAAGAGAATGCCGCCGAACAAATAGAGTTTATACAATTTGTGAAAAAAACAAAGAAAAACAACTATGTGAATAATCCCACTAGGTTCCAACTCTGCTATTGCCTTTATGTCCTCGAGCATTTCATCACTTTGCTACTTAGTTGAAGGTAGATCAGATTGATTAGTGCCGTTTGAACTTGATACTCGATACCGAAGTCTGGTTGCAAGGTGATCCAGTGAGACATAGTGTTACGCTTTAATCCCTAATTTTTGCCTGGACCGCCCTTTCGGGTTTTCAGTCCACCGGGATACCCTTTTTTGGCCAAGCCGCCTTTTCAGGTTTTCAACTTGCCGGGTGTACAGATTCATTTCATTTCATCCCTTATTTTTTCCCGAACCCTTTTGGTTCGTCGGGAAGCCCTTATTTTTGCCTAGGCCAGTCAACCTAGCGGGTCTTTGATTATGCGTAGTATTTTTTCACTATGTCTGCATTGACGGGGTGAGGAAGGTCGTAACCATCCATGGTGGTTAGAATCATTGCTCCTTCTGAGAAGATGTTCTTAACCACAAATGGCCCTTCGTACGTAGGGTTCCACTTGCCCTTGGGATCACCTTGTGGTAGGATGATGCGCTTGATCACCAGATCCCCAACTTGATACTCTTGTCGTCTGACTTTCTTGTTAAATGCCTTGATCATCCGCTTTTGATATGTTTGACCATGACAAATAGCGGTAAGTCTCTTCTCGTCGATTAAGTTCAACTGATCAAGCCGGGTCTGAATCTAGTCATCTTCGCTCAAACCTGCATCCTTCATAATCTGAAGAGAGGGTATTTGAACTTCAATGGGCAAGATTGCCTCCATACCATATACCAAGGAATAGGGTGTTGCCCCTGTTGACGTCCGCGCTGAGGTACGGTACCCATGAAGAGCAAAAGGTAACATCTCGTGCCAATATTTGTACGTCACCGTCATCTTCTACACAATCTTCTTAATGTTCTTATTAGCCGCTTCTGCAGCCCCATTCATCTTCGATCGGTAAGGAGAAGAGTTGTGATGATGTATCCTAAACTACTTGCAGAGCTCGGTGATCATCTTATTGTTGAGATTTGTACCATTGTCCGTAATGATTCTCTCTGATACACCATATCGACAGATCAGATTGTGCCGAATAAACCGTGCCACGATGTTCTTGGTCACTGTAGCAAAGGAAGCTGCTACAACCCACTTTGTAAAGTAATCAATAGCTACCAAGATGAAACGATGCCCATTGGATGTCGTAGGTCTGATGTCACCAATCATGCCGATGCCCCACATTGCAAAAGGCTAAGGAGCTGTCAAGACATTCAGAGGTACCGGAGGTATGTGCACTTTATCAGCATAGACTTGGCACTTGTGACAGGTCCGAGAATGCTGATAACAGTCGGCTTCCATTGTGGACCAATAATATCCTGCCCGAAGGATTTTATTTGCCATGGTGTGTCCCCTGGAATGGGTCCCGAAAGTACCTTCATGTAATTCTACCATGATCCTTTCTGCTTTGTTCTTATCTACACATCGCAGCAAGGTGGAGTCATGGTTACGCTTGTAAAGAATGCCATTGTTGATGAAGAACTTCGCCGCGAACCTCCTCAGAAACTTCTTATCGTTAACAGATGCACCCTCGGGGTACTCCTGAGCTTCAAGATACCTCTTCACCTCGTGAAACCAGGGTTTATCTGCTACCTCTTCAGTCTCAATGTCACAGCAATGTGCCGGTTCATCTAACCTCTCAATGGTAATCTGGGGAGCTTCATTGTCCCATCTAACCTTGAACATAGAAGACATAATAGCTAGCGCGTCCGCCAACTGATTCTCCTCTCTAGGGAAGTGTTCAAAGGTTATCTCCTCGAAGTGTGGAAGCAAAGTCAATACATACTCCTTGTAAGGAATAATATTAGGGTGTTTCGTATCCCACTCGCCTTTGATCTGGCTGATCACGAGAGCGAAATCTCCGAATACACTTAAGAACTTAATCCTTAGGTCAATAGTTGCTCGAAGACCCATGATACACGCTTCATACTCCACCATGTTGTTGGTGCAGTTGAAACATAGCCGGGCGGTGAATGGAGTATGAGAGCCTTCAGGAGATATGATCACGACACTAATGCCATTACCCAAAGCGTTTGAAGCTCCATCAAAGTACATAGACCATCGGGATCCCTCCTCAGGTCCTTCATCTGGTCCAGGTGTCTCACAGTCAGTCACCAACATGATATTCTCATCCGGGAAATCAAAGTTCATAGACTGATAATCGTCCACTGCCTGATGTGCTAAATGATCTGCTAACACACTTCCCTTGATTGCCTTTTGGGTCGCGTATTGGATGTCATACTCAGTCAAGATCATCTGCCATCTCGCTATTCGTCCGGACAAGGCAGGCTTTTCGAAGATATACTTTATTGGATCCATCTTTGATATTAATAGAGTAGTGTGAGTTAGCATATACTGTCTCAGTCGGCGAGCAGCCCATGCCAAAGCGCATCAAGTTTTCAAAAGCAACGAGTATCGGGTCTCGTAGTCGGTAAATTTTTTGTTAAGGTAATAAATAGCATGCTCTTTTCGGCCAGACTCGTCATGCTTCCCCATCACACACCCTATTGAATTATCGAGTACTGTTAAGTATAGGATCAAGGGTCTCCCTTCAACTGGAGGCATTAGAATAGGTGGCTCTTGGAGATATTCCTTGATCCTTTCGAAAGCGGCCTGACATTCATCGTTCCATCTTACCACTTGATATTTCTTCAGTAGCTTGAAGATTGGCTCACAAGTAGCAGTCAGGTGTGGGATGAATCAGGTAATATAGTTCAGACCTCCCAGAAAGCCTCTGACTTCTTTTTCTGTTCGGGGAGCTGGCATTTCCTGTATCGCCTTCACCTTTGCAGGATCCACTTGAATACCTTTATCACTTACGACGAAACCCAGCAGCTTACCAGATCTCACCTCGAAGGTGCACTTGTTCGGGTTTAACCTTAGCTTGTACAACTTTAACCTGTCAAATAGCTTCTGAAGGTGGTCAAGATGTTCTACCTCAGTCTGGGACCTTGCAATCATGTCGTCAACGTATACCTCAATCTCATGGTGAATCATGTCTTGGAAAAAAGCGACCATGGCGCACTGATACATTGCCCCAACATTCTTTAATCCAAACGGAATGAGCTTGTAACAAAAGGTACCACATTGAGTAACAAACGTTGTCTTCTCCATGTCTTTGGGAGCCATCTTAATCTGATTGTAATCGGAGAAACCATCCATAAAGGAGAAGACCTTATGCTGTGCGATATTGTCAACCAGAACGTCGATATGAGGCAGAGGGAAATCATCCTTGGGGCTTGCCCTGTTCAGATCCCTATAGTCAACACACATTCGAACCTTTCCATCCTTCTTCGGCACTGGAACCACGTTGGCCACCCACTGTGGGTAAGAAGTAACTGCTAGAAAACCGGCATCAAACTGTTTCATAACTTCAACCTTGATTTTCTCAGACATCTCTGGACGCATTCGGCGAACTTTCTGTTTCACTGGAGGACATTCTTCCTTAGTTGGTAAGTGATGAACCACAATATCGGTATCCAACCCAGGCATATCTTCATAAGACCAGGCAAAGATCTCAACATAGTCACACAACATCTGAATCAACCGTTGCTTAACACTAAGCTCCAGATTTGCACCAATCTTGACCTCTTTCTTGTCTACCTCTGTACCCAGATTTACCATTTCCACTGGCTCTTCATGCGGCTGTATGGCCCTCTCTTCTTGAAATAACAGTCTAGCAAGTTCACCAGGCACTTCGCAATCATCCTCACCTTCGTCTGTGGCTTGGTTGATCAGACTTTCAAAGTCATAATTGGCAGTAGTAGAGTCGTTATCAGTGGGATCCAGAGTGGATGTAGACCTGTATATGTGAGTGTGTGTAAAATAGCTGTTTTGCAAGATAGAAAAAGAAAAACAAGGAGCGCAAAATTTGTAATGCAAAAAAAACGTCCAATGCTTTTATTAATGATATATGGAAATGACACATAATAAGCCCTCAAACAAAGCCACAGTGTCTCGGGTAAGGCACCGGATCGTAAAGTTTAAAATTGTCTGTTAAAAATTCAAAACAAAAGTCTATTACTGTGTAATAAAAGAAATTGGCACGGAGTCCTTTGCCGTCCAATTGCTTAGTCCGCCATCGGTGGTCGGGTAAATCCAGCTATCAAACTGTGACTCTTCATCACTGTCTTCAATCATATTCACTTCAAGATTAGTAATACGCAGGGGAGGTCTTCCAATCCGCGCACGCCGAACGACCCTTTGAGCTTCTGCAGTGAAACCCAAACCAAACTTGTCAGTCTTATGTGCAAAATCAGAGAGTTGGCCCCAATTCGCACACCCACCTTTCTCAATAACAGCCCAAGCTCCTCGAGGGAAGCCATCTTCATTGGAGGATCTTCAGTAACAATTTCTGTTAATGCTAGCGTCTGGGGGACTTCTTCAAAATGTTGACACAGGGTTTCAATGAATTCCCCGTCCATCTCCACATACCGGAAAGAGTTGAGGTGGCTTACCATGTACTCCTCTTCTCCTTGTACTGTAACAATTTTCCCCTTCACTGGGTACTTCAGCATCTGGTGGAGCGTAGAAGTTACTGCCCCAGCTTTGTGGATCCACGGGCGACCCAACAAACAAGAATAAGATGGCCGAATGTCCATCACATATAATGTAGACGCTAAAATCTGAGAACCAACCTTAAATGGAATATCCATTTCTCCATGTACCATCCTCTTGGACCCGTCAAAGGCCCTAACCATAATGTTACTTGGCTTCAGCACCAACCCTTCACAGTCTATCCGGTCTAACGCTTTCTTGGGTAAAACATTTAACGAGGACCCAGTATCCACCAATACGTGAGCTAAGGTAGTGCCCCTGCACTCGATTGAAACATGTAGAGCGTCATTATGATTCTTCCCCTTAGCAGTCAAGTCTGCGTCGGAGAAACCCAACCCGTTATTCGCAGTTAAACTAGCCACACAATCCTTGAACTGGTCAGCAGATGTTTCCTGGGGGACGTGCGCAGTTTTCAGGAAAGCAATCAGAGCCTTAGCATGGGCCTTTTTACACAACAATAAGGACAACATAGAGATCTTCGACGGGGTTCGCCCCAGCTGTTCGACTACATTGTAGTCACTTTTCTTGATGATCTTTAAAATTTCCTCTATCTCCTGTCTAGAGGCTTCAACAGTAATCTTCCTCGGTGCCTCCGTCTGGGCAGGCTCACCGGTGATCCCTTTGCCCCGAGTCTCAGATGACTCGGCGAAAGGGGTAATGATTGGAACATGAACAGGGACAGTAGCAGTTGTACTAGCAGGTGTAATAACAACAAGCTTCTGAATAATTGGTGGAGAGATCTCAGGGGAGAAAAGTCTTCCGCTTCGGGTGACTTTACTAGATCCAACAATATTGCTGACATCAGTATCAGCCTCTTCGTCCTTCAAGTCTTGTTTAATCCCGTGATAATACACATTAGCCCCGTAGTGCCACGGGACAGCCTTATCCGATGTGTAAGGGATAGGTCCAGGAACAGTAATGATCAAAGGAGCAATTCTCGGAACAAATGTAATTCTAACAGTCTTTCTCGAGGAAGCCTTGGAAGAATTGGCGGAAATGGTGATTATAGAAACTTCTTCAACAGGAACCAATGGAACAAAAGTTTTCTCAAACAAAATTTCTTTGTTATCCATCAGGCGTTGGACACTTGACTTCAATAGATGGAAACTAGTAGGTAGGACGGAACACAAATGGAAACCTTCGCCACAGCCTGAAAATAAACCGGCTAACAGAAGGTTCTTCTTCACAGTCATTAATGGAGTAGCAATGTCTTCTACAGAAGTTACAAACACATCATCATCCACAGCATTTACTCCATGATTTGGCATAGGAGCAGTCGTGACATTAGGCTTTTCAGGAGCTTCAAACTCGATCTCCTTAGCATCAATCAGATCTTGCACGTTACTCTTCAAGGCCCAGCAGTTATTGGTATCATGCCCTGGGCTATCAGAGTGATAAGCACAACGGGCGTTCGGATTATACAGCGGTGATGTGGTGTTGGGATTCTTTGGAGCTTCCCTCGGAACCACCAAGTTGGTTTTCAATAACTGCGGCAAAATTTGAGATAGAGTCATACTGAGCCGAGTAAACTGTCTTTGAGGCCTCTCTGCTCTTTGCTGAGTGTTGCATTATGGGGAAACAACTGGTCTTGAAATAACTACCACATTAACTGCTTGGCGACGCTCAGGTCGACTTTGGTTCCTAGAGCTGTAAGCTGCACTAGACTCCTTCTTAAAGGGCTTCTTCTCGGAACTTGACGAAGCACCCTTCTGTATCTTTCCGTTCTTAATACCGGCTTCAACTCTCTCCCCACTCATTATCAATTTGGTGAAACCAGACGATGAACTTCCGATCAAATGGTTGAAATACAAACCATACAAGGTCCCCAGAAACATATCCACTAACTCCCTGTCAGCCAGAGGGGGTTGGACTCTACCAGCAAGGTCTCTCCACTTCTGAGCGTAGTCCTTAAAACCTTCGCTCGCACCCATAGACATACCCTGAAGTTGGGTACGCGTGGGAGCAAGGTCGGCATTATATTGGTACTGCTTGTAAAAAGCAGCAGCAAGGTCCTCTCAGTTACAGATGCTAGCCCCCTCTAGTTGATAGAACCATTCAAGTTGAGTCCCTGAAAGACTATCTTGAAAGAAATGAATCCAGAGGTTCCTGTCAGCAGTATATGGTTGAATCTTTCTAACATACATGCAGAGGTGTAGCTTTGGGCAGGAGACCCCGTCGTATTTAGCAAAGACTGGTGCTTTGAACTTGTGGGGGATTACCACCCCAGATGCCAAACCCAAATCTACAAAATCCAGCCCAGGTATCTTCTGGATTTCCATTGCACTGAGCCGGTCTTCGAGTTGCTTATACCTGTCCTCAGCCGGAGGATACTGGTCTTCATCAAAGTCAGTCTCATTGTCAGAAACAACAGGGCTAGGAGCCCTTCTTTCTTCTTGATTCTCTCCCCCTCCAGATGAGTGGGACAAATCAACTTCTTCTCGTAACCTATTTCCAAATCTATGACCCATATTCAGGAGGACCGTCTTCTTCTTCTTCTTCTTCTTCTTCTTCTTCTTATCCTTCAAGATAAGAGTCTTCAGATCTTTCTGCCCCTTGGCCAGGTTCATGAACATTTCATGGAACTGAGCGTTCTGAGCTTGAAGAGCCTTAATAGCTTGATCAGTGGATGTTTCAGTAGACATGACGCTGAAATAAACAGCGAAGAAGATAAGAGACCTGTAACGGTACCTGTGATGAGGTGCATGGGAATGGAATGCGTATGATATGATTTCAAAGACTTTAGGGAGATTCAAATTCGTAAACCAAAATGAAACACACTTTTATTAGATAAAAACTTGAAATCAATGTTTAACAATTGCCTTTAAGGCGTTACAAAAAGAAAAACTGAAAAGTAAATCAAAACTAGAAATAACAAAAGACATCAGCGCTCCCATGGTCGCTTTCCGTTGGTGCTGACATAATCGTTGAGGACCTTCTCATTCTCCAGCTGCCTTGTAAGCTTTAGGATCTTTTGCTCCTGCTCATGATACTTTTCTCTGTAAGTATCCCGTTCTTCCCTTAGTTGTATCCAAGACCTCTTTAATGCCCCAATGTCAGTAGGCATGTATGGATGGAGGATGGTAGGTGGAACCCCTTCTTCATCAGTACTCTCAACAATTACCGGTAAGATAGCTTCAATGACATCCCCAGTTTTTGAGCACAGGTTTGAATCCACCGGAGATACGATTCCATCGGAAGAGAGGTCTTCATTCCTAGCTCATGCGGATCAGACCTGTTAACCCTATTCCAAGCTCGTATGAACCTGTGACGATGTCCCTCACTATCCCCTTGGAAGTCAAAGACAATGCTCAGAATCAGCAACTCATGAGGTCCGTCCCTCCTAGCTCGCCCAAACTTTCGCAAGGCCAAACAAGGATTATAGGTGATCCCTCCTCTAATTCCCAGCAATGGAACATTGGGGTATTCCCCACAGCGATCAATAACAGCTACTTCTTCCATGTCTTTAGTGCTCCAGATGATGTCTGTATGAGTAAGGGACATGATCCTATAGGCCCAACCCATGCCTTCCTCGTTCTTCAAAACAGATTTTGGGAGGTGAGAAATAAACCACCTCGCCAGCAATGGTGCACAACACATAAGGGTTCCCCGTTTCCGAGAAGTACGGGCATAAAGAGCATGCAGAATGTCACCTAAGAGAGTGGGCACCAGATTACGGGACATGAGGATCTTCACTGCGTTCACGTTGACAAAAGAATCTGAATTAGGGAACAGAACCAGGCCATAGATGAGAAGTGCCAGGATATCTTCGAATGCTTGATAATCCAAACTGTCCCAAAACTGTTGAGCTTGATCAAACAAGAACTTAGCCAGGAATACTTTTACCTCACTCCGAGTCTCCCAGTTAGACATTACATCAGCCTTTGTCAGATGGAGGGCTGAAGCAATATCTTCCGGCCTAAGAGCTATCTCCCAACCTGTAAATGGTGTTTGCTCTAAAATAGAGATGCCGAGTAAATCAGAGAACTCCTCCAAAGTAGGGACCAACTGATAGTCTGGGAAGGTAAAACAGTGATGTAGTAAGTCAAAGAACTGGAACAAGACGCTCAACATCTGCTCATCCATCTTAGAAGTGACCAAACCAAGGAGGTGACCATGCCTTCTGACAAAGGAAGAAGTATCAGGCACTTTGGAAACCAAATCTCTAAGCTGAACAAGGATTGTACGAAGTTGATCCGAATGGTATTTCTGCGCATAGATGCCATGACCTACAAAACAGAACAAAGATGAATTCCCTCGGTCTTTGAAATGGGTTAGTCTAATGAAATATGCATGCAATGTCATGATGCATGATGTTATGATAGAAACACACCACAAGTATTCACAGATAGTAAACATGGTAAGGGCAAACAAGTCACACAGTAACCCTTAGATTTCAGGCTGGCATGGATTTTAGGTACTACCCTCTTTCAGTTTAGTTGGTTCAACCTGTCCTAATAATAGTAACCAAGTTCTAGAGGATCTCAATATCACTGACCACCCTCGATCGGTCATAATTCCAGTTTAGCAACCTTTTCTTGCGACCGGAATCATCGCGAGAGTTTGGTCTCAATGAGTGTAGCATACTGCTACTTTTCTATGGCCAAGTTGGTCAATTATAGGTTCTAAGGTTAGTTGGTTCTTAATGACCCCTTAACAGCACCATACTTTCCTTGTTCCGCCACAAGGGATATCGGTACCAACTAAAGTGTCACACCAACGTAGCTACTGCTTCAACCGTATCGGTTTATGCTGTACAGTTCCCTCACAGTCTATTGCTACTTACCTAAAAGGTATCCCCATATCCAGGTTAGGATCTATAGTAACTCTGATTCAAACCCACAAAGATAAAGCATAAAAATCAAGCAATTGAAAACATTGTGATGAACTAGTCCTAAGGTACACCCACTTATTAAGTCCCCAGCAGAGTCGCCAGTTCTGTGATACGGTGGGAGAATTGACTGTTTTTGGAATGCTGGTTTGCATTTTGCGTTTGTTTTCGCAAAATGTCGCGGTAAGCAAGAGTCGCCACCGACTTTTATTTTATCCAACAAGGAAAGGAAAAAAGCATAGAAAAATTCCTTTTTCGAGATATTTCTGAGTACGGGGGGTAGATTATAGAAAGGGAAGGTATTAGCACCCTTTCTATCCGTAGTTATCTATGGGCTCTTAGGTACTTGCTCATCATTTTCAAAATTGTTTTCTTTGTGTTTATGGGCTTTGAAAAGTTTTAGTTTTAACTTCGATTTAGCTCTTGCTTCTGTCTTCAAGAGTGTAATGAAGTGTTTTGAAAAACTTGTTTGTAAAAGAGTGTAAGTGTGAAAAAGTTTTGTTTTGATTGAGCAAGTATCTAAGAACTAATCTACCTACTCGAAAAAGGAATCATTCTATGCTAATTTCCTTTAGACAATGCTATCCCACTATTAGTGAGTAGGTAGCACCATCGTTGGAGTTTGAGGGTCAATTCGAAAGAGGGACATACAGTCACTAAAGCAATGTTAGATTGTCTTAGTGGTAACCCTAATGACTTAGATCATTTATTCGAGGCAACGATATCCGAGGCAACCTTTCCGAGGCAACTTTTTCGAGGCAACTTTGTTCTTTTAGGCAAGAGGAAGACCTCTAAAACAACCTATACTCAATGACCGTTTACGAAGGCAACCAAGTAGGGTGTACCCTAGGAGTGCGCATGTGCGAGTGTGTTGATTTCAGATTATTTATCTTTGCACATGTTTAGGGTGATCTAACTGTTTTAAGATTAAACATTCATTCTTGTCATGCAAGCCCTATTATCAAACATCTAACAGTTGAATATTTGCAGAAATTAAAGTGCGGAATTTAAACTAACTATTACAAGGCGTCGGGTATTTACATCGCCAAAAACAAACCCTTTGAAATTTAAAAGCGGAAAAATAAATAAATGTCCTAATTTAATTATTACAAACCGGGAGCAGATACAATAATTGAATAAAAATAAAACGCGCGAGAAAATTGAATCGAATGCGAAACTAGGGTTTTGACCCTCCTAATTAAAAGAAAATATTTTTGTTTTTAATATTTTTTAAGAAAATAAATTAAATCCTAAAGTTAAACGCTAAATTAATTAGTTAATTAAATTAATAAATGAAAAATAATTAAATCTCATATTTTTGGATTTTTGGTTATTTTAGGAAAGAAATAAAATAATTAAATTAGTAGAAAAAACCTATTTATTCTAATTGATTTTAATTATTTGCAAAATAAATTAAAGTTATCTAAAATTAACCTAATTAAATTAATTAATATTTATTGATGAAAAATAAAATTCTAAAATTTAATTGGACATAAAATATTTTTTGGTGATTTTTTGGTAAAAAGAAAATTATTTTTAGGTTAGTAAATAAATAAATAAATAATTTAAATAGAATAATAAAATAAAAAGAGATGAGAAATGGGCCTGAAGTCAGGGGTGTGAATAGCAGGAATTCTGGCCCAATTGGAGAAGGTCCATTTGACTTTTGCCATCCAGTGTGGCATGTTTGACTTGGCCTATGGTGCGCTTGCAATGGTGGCCACTAGATCTGGCCATCTGGCGTGTTGATGAGGAAGGTCCATGGTGGGTGCCTGGCTTATGCATGCATTAGATTACCTGAAATAAATGAGAAAAATGGCAAATGCTGGAGGCAGGGATCGAACCCCTGACCTCCAGCCTCCTAGCGCTTTAAGCATACACCTGGTGACCACTGGTGTTGTACCCCAAAATTTGCCCTCCCATATTCTCCAAGAAATTGCCAAGTCAAGCTGCAAAATTCCCCAAGGGTTGCTCAGGGCAAAAGTCTCCTATACAGTCAAAACTAGGGTTTGTGTTCTGATCAAGAAAATGAAGGTTTCAAAGGCCCAATCAAGTCTCACCTACCTACAAATGTGGTCAAGTATCCTCATATCAAGTTTCAAGGCATTCAGCTCAAAATTGCACAGTCAAAACCCTAAATTGCACTACAGTCAACTGTAGGGGCAAAATGGTCATTTGACAGTCAAAAGTTTAAATTTTTGGTCAACATATCATTTTGAAGCCACAAACATCATTTGATCAATGCTTGATCATGATTCTCAAAGTTTGGCTCAGAAATCATCAAAGATGCAAAAGTTTCCTTATTTGGACAACTGAAAAAGTCAACTGAAATTGACCAGGGCATAACTTTCACATGGATTATCAGAAAAATTCCATCAAAAGCTCATTTTGAAGAGAAAGACATTTCCTACAACTCATCTTCATACTTCAAGTCCAAGAAATGCTCTCACAAAAAGTTATCAATTTCAACATTATAGGTCATTTTCAAAAGTCAACAAAAAGGGACTTTAAGTCAAAGGCCATAACTTGAGATTGGTAAATCAAAATGACATGGGACCAAAGGCATTGGTTAGAGGACTCAAAGACCTTTCCAAAATGACCAAGAACATGAGAAAAGCTTAAAAATTGAGCAAGTTATGCTTTGTGGAATTTGGGAAATTTTTGGATATTTTGAAAAGTCAACTTTGATCCAAATGACCTAAAATTGCTAATGGGCCTATTTTTCTTCCATGATTCATCATTCTAAGCATGTGCACGACCACTTGGCCCAAAGGGAAGTATTTTCTCATTATTTATTTATTTATTTGAATTTTTATTCATATTAATTCATTTAAATCATTTTAATATATGGAAAATATTTAATTCACCCTAACCAATCTTTTTGTACACATTTCAGCCTTAATATTTCGTGCACATCCCAACATGGAAAGATTTGGTTTGATTTGAGCATAATTGACACAAAATACACATGAAAAAAAGATATGGAAAATCTTAAGAAATCAAATATTGAAAACCATGATTGCAAGAGATTTTTATCAATTTTCTTAACCTAATTGATTCACTACAAATGCTTGAACACAACCCTAATGCCCAGAGACAAAAAAGCTGCGCAAGAAACACATTGGCAAACTTGAAATTTTCCCATAAAACTCAAAACTGAAATCAGTGTTAGAGGTGGATTCAAGGCACGAAATTGGTTCCAATAGCTTCCTCAAGGTCTGCTGATCACGTTCCAATCAAGCACAGCCATCAAAACCTCAAGAATCGGTATATTGGACTAAAACTGTACAGCAAGAAACTCATAATCGCATATCGTATTCTAGGCATTCTTTGTGAAATTTAATTGTTGATTCATGTTTATCACCTTGTCCTGAAACTAACCAATGCATTCAATTTGATTTTCATGCTGTATATAAGATTTCACCATGGCCGATCTCTAAGGTTTACAGGGTTGTAAATTTAGGGCTTTTGCAAAGAGGAAAAATTAAGCCTTAAGACCACCATGGTTGTACTCAGTGCTTTCAGACGAAGGAGACACCACATTCGCGATCAATTTATGAACATTGTAGCGCTATTCGCTATTTTCTCTAAAGATACATTATAGAACGGTTCAAAAAACGTTGCCTTTGTGTTTTGTTTTACAGGGATGGTGAGGAAGATGAAGCCGTGTCACACAGTGATAGGCCTGTTTGAATTTTCGCGCGCTGAACCACTAATGCCTTGGTTTTTCCTTTTATTATTTATTTGTTATAATATGTTAACATGTGTGATTTAGTTCAGTTGGCAAGCGAAGAGAGTATCCACGTCCAAGACCTGGGTTCGAGTCCCAGGTCTGAATAATTTCAATATTGTTTTTCCATAATAAATCCTATGCAGGCACAACCTTAAGGCACACCATGCATCCTCAATAATCAAACATACACGCGTCCTGGGAGATCAAAGCAAGGGCATGGATTCAAAGAACATACTACGCCCTAGTCAGCGCATCACACATGATTCAAAAAAGTCCAACGAGGCCAATGCTATTGGGCCAGATTGCTAGGCCTATACCTCCAATTGGGGCCTGAACCCCCCCTGGTTTGCCATTTTCTATTATTTTTCTATTTTTATTTTCAATTGTTATTTTCTTTTCTTTATTTGTTTGATTTAATTAATTATTTTTACTAAAATATAAAAATGCACAAAAAATCAGAAAAGATGAAAAATATAATATTTTTTTTATTTAATTATTTTCATAAGCAAATTGCATGCAAATAAATTTAGTTTTAATTTAGGTTACAATTTTAATCCTTTCCACAATAAAATCTAGAAAATGTAGAATTAGGTTTAGTTAATTTTTATTCTTTTTTTTTTAATATTTCTTTTTCACCATAATAATATTTATTTTATTTTTTATAATTAAATTTGCATGTAAATTAACTTAGGTTTAAATTAGGTTAAAATTCAATATTTTTCATAATAAATTTAAAAGCCATTAGAATTAGGGTTTGCATTCGATTCTTATTTTAATTAATTCTCTTTTTCATATTAAATCATAAAATATCAAAATACCAAAAAAACATTTTCTTTTAAATTTTAATTTTAATTCCTCATTAACTTTAACTTTTGCAAAAGGGTCCAACGCCCATATTATCAATTCTTTTATTTCGCATATTTATTTTATGTCATTTAAATAATTATGTATCTCTCCCAAAGCTTTGTAACATTTACTTCTCGCACTTTTTATTTACTTTGCTTTCTTTGCTTTTCTGTCAAATCGGGTCCGGTTTAATTTTGGCGATGTGGACCCGCGCCATTTGTAATAGCTTAGATTTACTTTTTTCCGCAAATATTAACTGTTAAAACAAAGCATGCAAGAATGAATGACCATAATAAAATCAAGCGTAGACCACCAATAACATGAACAAGACAAATGCAAATGAAAACGACACACGAATCGCACACACCACCCCTAGGGTACGCCTCACTGTTGCCTTGCCTCTCGAAAGGTGATCGTCGAGTAGAGGATGTCTTAGTAAGTCCTCATGATCCGGGAACCTGGCATGAGGGTAGCTTCTAAGGTGTCTTCCCATTACTCTGGTGATCACCATGTCCCGAACCTCGAATTGACCCGAACACCTCCAATGGTGGTGCTACCTACCTCTCAATGGTGGGATGGCGCTACTTTAAAGGACATTTACACAGACGAATTCCTTAGGGTAGGTAGGTTCTCGTAGATACTTGCTCTAATCTCAAAACAAACAAAAATCTTTTCACACCGACACTTTTCAAAAGCTTTCGAAGCAATTTTTCAAACACTCTGACACAAGAGTCGATCTGGAATTTTCAAAGAAACTTTTTAAACCCACAGTTGAAAAGCGAACAAACCTTTTTTGAAAACACAACTGAGCAAGTATCTAAGAGCCCATGGATAACCATGGATAGAAAGGGTGCTAACACCTTCCCTTTCTATAAATCTACCTCCCGAACCGAGAGCAATCTCTATAAGGAATTTTTCTGTGCTTTTGTCCTTTCCATTTGGAGAAAATAAAAGACGGTGGCGACTCTTGCTTCCGCGACATTTCGCGAACCAGCGTTAAACAGTCAGTTCTAAATCCACCGATCACAACTGGGCTATGTTGTTTTGATTGTTAATATATTACAAAGTAATGATAATATAAAAAAAACAAATGCTAGTGGACAATTTAGAAAAACGCATGCCAATGTTTGAACGGTCCAGTAGGGGAGTGACACACCTGTTTCTTCTTCCCTGCACCGTGGCTAAAAATTCCAGGACCTATACCCACGGACAATGTCCGTCGCTACAGGTCATGCTCGTTCCAAAATCTTCTACAGGACATATAAATGGAATCTAACACCATGGTTAGACTCGTCTCATCCTCCTGGTCACAACTATACCCATTACTAGGGCCAATTGTTCCTGAAATCAAAAACCCTAAAAAACTCCAAAAAAACCTAACAATGGTGATTCATGGCACATGTCATATAAATGAAATTGAATAATGCCAAAAGCTTGCAAACATCATGGTGATAAAGATTATGCCATTATTTTACACTATGGATGCAAGAATAAAGCTTTTCGAATTCAAGAAAAGGGTTATATCGTTACAGACTTATAGTGCATGGGAGGGCTTGAAAGCGCTTGGTTTTGATTGCTTTAGGTTCCTGAGAATGCCAGGAAACGATTGGGACAAATACCAAGCCTTGAGGATGCCTCTAACCACCAATTCGATCTCACACTTTTTGCTTCTTTTTTCAATTTCTGTTCTTGCTCTGAGCCTGATTTCTCACCTCTTTTTTTATCTGCCTCGCCTCCTTATGTATCCAGTAATGCATTAGGGTTAATAGTTGTGTCCAAATCTTCTTCTTTCAATGCTTTGGATATTGATTTGATTTGCTTTGAAAATCTTTCCAAACATGGCTTATTTTGAATCTTTTTATGCACTCTAAGGCTTGGCACGAATTTGAATGATGCTAGCTGTAATTGGAACCTGAAACAAGCACCAAATCCCTTGTGATCAATGCTTTGGATTTTTATTTGATTTATTTTGATTTAAATCAAATTAATTCAAATAAAAATCAAAATAATTAATAAAAATATGATATGGATAAGTGGCAAAGGCTAGGGCACGTGGGCTATGATGCCAACTCAAAATAAGTGAAAAAGAATGGGCCCATTTGGCAAAATTTGAAGTTTTGTGGATAGTTGACTTTTGGCAATTTTGCAAAAAGGGTCAACTTCAACAATGCATAACTTCATCAATTTTGACTCTTTGGAGGTGTTCTTGGACTTATTAGAAATATTGAGATGTCCTATAATCAACCTTTTTGGTCTCATCTCAATTTGATATTCCATGCTCATGTAGGAAGCTTTGACAAAAAAGTGTTTTTGTTGACTTATCAAAATGACCTATAATGTCCAAATTCATAACTTCTTGTGAGTGCATATTTTGAACTTGGGAGCTGAAGATGGATTGTAGGGAATTGCATACTCTTCAAAATTAGCTTTTGATGGGTCATTTCTCATAAAGTATGATAAAGTTATGCTTGGTCAAAGTTGAGTTGACTTTTCCTACAAAACCCTAATTTAGCAACTTTTGAATCTTGATCAATTATGAGTAATCCTTGATGAATCATGATCAAACCTTGATCAAATGATGAAATATCCTTCAAAATGAATATGTTTATCAAAAATCTTGAAGTTTGACTGTATGTAGGTCACAGTTGACTTTTGCCCTAGCACAGTCGATTTTTGGACCTTTGAGCAATTGACTGAGCAAACTTTCTCTGCAAGGCTTGAAACTTGACATGGAAGGTCTTGAGAACATATTAGGACAATGTTGAGCATTTGGGACCACTTGGACTCCAATATCTTGATGCAACATGGAACCCTAATTTGGGGTAGACTGTCTTAGGAGAGGGCTTGTCTGACCAACCCTTAGGCTACTTTGAGCAACTTGGAGATCTTTCTTGAAATGTTTTGAGAAATATGGGAGGGAAAATTTTGGGGTACAACAACTGCTGCCGGGGAAAATAAATCCTTGACTGCTGAGGACAAGAAATCTCTAGGGACATATGGATCCTTCATGTCTTGAAGCTGGAGTATTTGACAAAAAATTCTGCTGTGAGAATAATGCCATATACTTCTTGAGGAATCTGCTTGGGGAATCTAGAGAAATTTTAATGACTTCTACTGGGGATTATTGACGGGAGTCTTTGTTTTGTCGAGGAGCAATAAAAACTCTATGGGGAAAAGCTTATTCCTGTTTGGAAAAAGTTCAGGAGTTTCAGTCGTCTACCACTGTACTAGGGAGTTACCCTAGGTTGGGGAGAGACAAAAGTTAACTGTTATCTGGTTGATTTTCAAGCTTCAAGACAACTTGTTGGGGGAACTTGGAGACACTAGATAATTTCCGTTGTGGGTTGATAGTTTGAAGTTTCGGCTCCACTAGGGATTGGTAGTTCAAATTTTTGGCTCCACTGGGGATCTTAATGACGTGCTGTAGGGATTTCTCATGGAATAGCCTAAATACGTTTTCCTAATCTTTCTACCTGTCAGTAATTGTTTTTTTTCATCATGTTTATTTGTAAACAGTAATTATGTTCAATGCATATGTTCATTAATGAATCATTGGACGTTTTTGCAAATAAAACACAAGTGTAAAAAGAAAAAGACAAATGGTTTTATGTACTTTAAAGAGATATCTTTGTATTTACTTTGAATAAGTATTTTGTACAAAGGAGGCAGACATACTAGCAAGAGGATGGTGTCATAAATAAGAAAAAATTTACAAAGAAAGATAGCTATGTGTAATAATCCCATGGGGTTCCCATTCTGCTATAGCCTTCGTATCTCCGAATATCTTATCCGTCTGTTGCCTCGTCCGAAGATGATTGAATTGATCAGAAGCTCCGAGTTTGTCCGTGAAGAGATTGTCCTTAAAGTGATCTGACGAGACATAGTCATACGCTTTAATTCCCTAATTTTTGCCTAGACCGCCCTTTCGGGTTTTCAGTCCACCGGGAAACCCTTTTTTGCCCATGTCGCCCTTTAAGGTTTTCAACTTGTCGGGTGTACAAATTCTTTTTGTTTTATCCCTAACTTTTTCCCGAACCTTTTGGTTCACCGGGATGCCCTTTTTTTGCCTTTGTGTGTCAACCTAGCGGGTCTCTTATGCGTAGTATCTTTTGACTATGTCTACGTTCGCAGGGTGCGGCAGATCGTCGCCGTCCATGGTGGTTAAGATCATTGCCCCACCAGAAAAGATGTTCTTGATTACAAATGGTCCTTCATAGGTAAGAGTCCATTTGCCCCTGGGATCACTTTGTGGCAAGATGATGCGCTTGATCATAAGATCTCCAACTTGATACACTTGGCGTCTGACTTTCTTATTGAAAGCCTTGATCATCCGCTTTTGATACGACTGACCATGGCAAACAACAGTAAGTCTCTTCTCGTCAATTAAGTTCAACTGATAAAGTCGGGTTTGGATCCAATCGTCTTCACTCAAACCTGCATCCCTCATGATTCTCAAAGAGGGGATCTGAACCTCAATAGGTAGAACAACCTCCATGCCATATACCAAAGAATATGGTGTTGCCCTAGTTGAAGTGAGGGCCGTGGTACGGTACCCGAGGAGAGCAAACGGTAGCATCTCATGCCAGTCCTTGTAGGTAACTGTCATTTTTTGTATGATCTTTTTGATGTTTTTGTTCGCAGCTTCGACTGCACCATTCAACTTTGGCCGATAGGGGGATGAATTGTGATGTTAAATTTTGAACTGCTCGCACAGGGCGGTGATCATAGTATTGTTAAGGTTTGTACCGTTATCAGTGATGATCCTTTCGGGGATACCGTACCGATAGATAAGGTTCTGCTTGATGAAGCGGGCAACAACATTCTTAGTAACAGATGCGAAGGAAGTTGCTTTGACCCACTTTGTGAAGTAATCAATGGCCACCAGAATGAAACGGTGTCCATTGGAGGCTATAGGTTTGATCTCCCCAATCATATCAATCCCCCACATAGCGAAGGGCCAAGGAGCTGTTAAGACATTTAGAGGAACCGGAGGCACGTGCACCTTGTCTGCATAGATTTGACATTTATGACAAGTCCGGGAATGTTGATAGCAGTCTGCTTCCATAGTAGACCAGTAATAGCCTGCCCGTAGAATCTTCTTTGCCATCGTATGCCCGCTAGAGTGAGTGCCAAAGGTACCTTCATACAATTCAGCCATAATCCTTTCAGATTCAGCCTTGTCCACACAACGGAGCAGAATAGAATCATGATTGCGCTTGTACAGGATGCCATTACTTAGGAAAAACTTAGCTGAGATTCTCCTTAAGAAATTTTTGCCATTGACTGAAGCTCCTTCAGGGTATTCTTGAGCCTCGAGATACCTTTTGACTTCATGAAACCAAGGATGGTCCATTACTTCTTCGGTATTAATCTTGTGACAGTGCACGAGTTCGTCCATCCGTTCAATGGTGATCTAGGGAGCCTTGTTATCCCAATTAAGTTTAAACATGGATGACATTGTAGCTAGAGCATCTGCTAGCTGATTTTCTTCTCGCGGGAAGTGCTCGAAGGTAATCTGCTTGAAATATGGTAGAAATGTAAGAACATGTTCTTTGTAAGGGATGAGGTTTAGGTGCTTAGTATCCCATTCTCCTTTGATCTGACTGATGACCAAAGTTGAATCCCCAAACACAACTATAGATTTGATTCCCAAGTTTATGGCAGCCTTGAGTCCAAAGATGCACGCTTCATACTCTGACATGTTCACTACAAGAAAATTAGTGTTTAACGACACAAAAATTGTGACAGTTATGTGATAACTGTCGTAATTGACATATAGAGACAATGTTTACGACAGTTGACACCAACCGTCCCTAATATTTATTTTGCGACGGTATATTTAACCATCATAATATTATTATTACGACGGTAAAACAACCGTCGGCCCCCATTTAACACTTTTAACATTGATTTTTCACCAACAACTAGTCACGACGGTAAAATTAACCGTCCTAAAAGGCATATCACGACGGTAAAGCACCCGTCGCACCCTTAAACCTTTCACGACGGTGAAACAGTGGCTACGTTGGTGTGGCACCTTGGTCTGTACCGATATCCCTTGTGTTGCAACGAGGAGAATATGGGTCTTCTGAGGAGTCATTAAGCACCAACAACCTTAGAACCTTAATTGACACAACTTGGCCTTTAGAATTGTAGCAGTATGCTACGCCCATTGAGGCTAAACTCTCGTGATGGTTCTGGCCGCAAGAAAAGATTGCGATGCTGGAGTTATGACCGATTGAGGGTAGTCAATGATATTGGGATCCTCTAAGAACCCGGTTACTTTTGATTAGGACAGGTATGAACCAACAAGCTGAAAGAGGGTAGTACCTAGACCTCATGCTGGCCTAAACTTTAGGGGCTTGCCTTGTGTGACTTGTGTGCCTTACCATGTTTTCCTTTGTATCTATATGTGGTGTGCTTTATCATAACATCATAGCATCATGAGCATTGCATGCATCCTGCATAAGGACTGACCATTTCAAAGACAAGATGGTTTCACCTTTACTCTGTTTTGTAGGACATTATGATGCCTGGGCGAAGGAATACTATCCGGTTCAACTTTGTTCGTTCACCTGAGTTGCTCGATGAGTTGGTTAGCAGAATTCCAAATACCACTTCCTTCATTCAGAGACATGGTTCTCTTCTCAGTTTAGTCACTGCAAAGCGGGATCAGCAGTTGATGAGTGTTCTGACCCAGTTCTATGATCCTCTGTACCAGTGCTTCACCTTTCAAGACTTCCAGCTGGTCCCTACCCTGGAAGAGTTCTCTGATTTGCTTGGTATCCCTATCTTGGATCAGACTCCCTTTACTGGTTGGGAAAAGACCCTCAGGCTTGAGGACATTGCTGCAGCTCTTCCTTTGACCCATCAAGAGGTAACAGACAACTGGGTAACTAGAAGCGGAGTTAAGGGTTTCTTGGCCAAGTTTCTGATTGGTAAAGCTAACAGTTTCTGGAATGACCTGGACTTTAGGGCATATGAAGACATCTTGGCTCTCCTAATCTATGGTTTAGTCCTGTTTCCTAATCCTGACAACTTCATCAATGTCACTGCCATAAGGATCTTTATGTCTCAGAATCCTGTGCCCACTCTCTTGGGTGACATCTTGCAACAACTTCATGCCCGTACTACCCGAAGACGAGGAACCCTATGGTGTTGTATCCCTTTGTTGGTGAGGTGGTTTATTTCGCACCTCCCTAAGTTCGTACTGAAGAACCAAGAAGGAAGAGGTTGGGCTCATAGGTTAATGTCTCTCACCGATAAAGACATCATTTGGACTTACAGAGGTTTGGATGAGGTAGCTATTATTGATCGATGCGGGGGGTACCCTAATGTTCCTCTGATTGGTACTCAAGGAGGGATCTCTTACAATCCATGTCTAGCACTCCGTCAGTTTGGAAGAGCAAGAAGAGCAGGTCCCCATGAGATGTTGGTGCCTCACATCAGTTTCGAGTTTCAGGTGGATAGTGACGGGCTGCGTCGTAGGTTCATCAAGGCTTGGGATAAAGTTCATAAAGCTGACCCACAAGAGTTAGGGCCAAAGACTTCTTTACCTATGGAAGCCTACTACAAATGGGTTCGCATCCGTGCTCAGAAGTTAGGTATGCCATATGAAGCTGTCAGACCCGTCATTCTTGAGTGTCTTGACAAAGATGGTGTTCCTCCAACTGTCCTTCCTCCTCAGATACCTACTGATTATGAGACATTGAAGAGATCTTGGTCGCAACTGCGAGAAGAGCGGGATTCTTACCGGGAAAAGTTCAATGAGCAGGAATCAAAGATCCAAAAGCTGACAAAGCAGTTGGAGAATGAGAGAGCTCTGAATGCCTACATCCGTACTGAGAAGAGGAGACCATGGGATCAATAAGGAGCTCCAGATGTGCTTTTACAGTTTTATTTCCATTCCAGTATTTCCTTTCATGTAACGCCTAAGGGCAACTTGTTGAATAATTTCAGTTGCAAAGTTAAATCTAATGAAGTGTGTCCCTTTTTGTTTACAAAGTTGATTCCCGATTGTCTTTGAAAACATAAATCTTACGCATTTCATACATCATGTGCATAGCAGGTTTTTCCCTTTTCAGGTTGCTTACAGTTCTTCGCTGTTTATTTCAGCATCATGAATCCCGAATCTGCATCAACTGAGACATCAATCAAAGCTCTTCAGGTGCAGAATGCACAATTCCAAGAATTAATCAAGGGTCTAGCTCAAGGCCAAGAAGAACTGAAGGCTATGCTCCTGAAGAAGGAGAAGAAGAAGAAGAGAAGAACTGTTCTGTTCAACTCGGGCCGAAGGTTTGGCAATACTCTGCAGCATGAAGAGGCTGGTTCTTCTGTTGGCAAGAGTCCTTCTCAGGCAGAAGTAAAGGTCCCTAGTCCGGTAGTCTCCGACAACGAGACAGATTTTGATGAAGAGCAGTACCCTCCTGCAGATGACAGATACAAGCAACTGGAGGACAGGTTGAAGGCTATGGAGGTTCAACAGGTACCTGGGCTGGATTTCGGAGATCTGGGTTTGTCAACTGGTGTGATTATCCCGCATAAGTTCAAAGCACCATCCTTCTCCAAATATGACGGGGCGTCTTGTCCCAAGCTGCATTTAAGGTCCTATGTTCGGAAAATTCAGCCGTACTCTGCGGATAAGAATTTATGGATCCACTTCTTCCAGGAGAGTCTTTCAGGGACTCATCTCGAATGGTTCTATCAGCTGGATGGGACCAAGGTTCGTAACTGGGAGGAGTTGGCTACTGCTTTCTATAAGCAGTATCAATATAATGTCGACCTTGCCCCCACACGTACCCAACTCCAGGGTATGTCGTTAGGTGCAAGCGAAGGTTTTAAGGAGTACGCTCAGAAGTGGAGAGACCTGGCTGGCAGGGTGCAGCCACCATTGACTGATCGGGAGCTGGTAGACATGTTCTTGGGGACCCTATCTGGGCCATTTTTCAACCACCTCATTGGGAATTCTTCCGCTGGGTTCACTGATTTGATTCTGACTGGAGAGAGGATTGAAGCTGGGTTAAAATCTGGAAAAATTCCGAAGGGTGCATCATCTAGTTCTGAGAAGAAACCCTTCAAAAAGGAGTCTAGTGCCGTATATGGTTCCAGGAAATCAGAGAGACATGAACACCGCCAATCTGTCAGTGCGGTAATGATTGCTAAGCCTGCTGCCACTCCCCGGCCAAACAATACTCAGAAGGTGGAAAGACCCCGGAGAGAATTCACCCGCTTAAACATGACTTTGTCGCAGATCCTGCCACAGTTGCTCTCAACCAATTTAGTGACTGTCAGGGAGGCGCCGAAATTTCCAAATACTGCATCTCCCAAGTACAACCCGAATGCTCGTTGTGCTTACCATTCAGATAGCCCGGGGCACTCTACTGATGACTGTTGGGCATTAAAGAACAAGCTGCAAGACCTTATTGATGCCCAAGAGGTACAGTTTGAGGCATCTGAGAAACCTAATGTGGTGACAGCTCCCCTACCTGCTCATGGAGTAAATGCTATTGGGGACGAAGACGAAGTGGACGATGCTGAGTTTGATAGCTGGATCTACCAGGCAACCGACAGTGGACTCAACAATTGGAGTGCAAAAGACAATCTCCCTGTTTCTCTTGTTACTGAGTAATAAATTTCTTTGTTTCGTTATTTTGTAATAAACAATGATAAACTCTATGGCCCGGGGTCTTACCCGAGGCACCGTGGTTCTATTTGTGAGGGCATACGAATTGTCATTTCATATATCATGAATGAAAATCTTGGACGTATTTTCGCATTACAGGAGTATTTACATAATTGTGAGGGCGACTTTTGTGTTCCTTTTCTGTCTTTCTTTTCCTTTACATAATTTTCAAAATAGCTGTATTTACACACACACTCACTCATACAGGTTCCAATCCACTCTGGATCTTACTGATAACAACTCTGCTACTGCCAATTATGACTTCGAAAATCCGATCAACTTAGCCGAAGACGAAGGTGAAGATGATTGCGAAGTGCCTGGCGAGCTTGCAAGACTGTTGCTTCAGGAAGAGAGGGCAATTCAACCCCATGAAGAGCCAGTGGAAACCATAAACTTGGGTACTGAAGCAGACAGGAGAGAGGTAAAGATTGGTGCCAACCTAGAGCTCAGCGTGAAGCAACGGTTAACCAAGATGCTGCATGATTATCTGGAGATCTTCGCCTGGTCTTACGAAGACATGCCCGGGTTGGATACCGATATTGTGGTCCATCATTTGCCGACTAAGGAAGACTGCCCTCCAGTTAAGCAAAAGGTCCGTCGGATGCGTTCAGAGATGTCCGAGAAGATTAAGGCCGAGGTCATGAAACAGTTTGATGCGGGGTTCCTTGCAGTAACTTCTTACCCTCAGTGGGTTGCTAACGTGGTGCCGGTACCTAAGAAGGACGGTAAGGTCATAATGTGTGTCGATTATAGGGATCTGAACAGGGCCAGCCCCAAGGATGACTTCCCCCTACCTCACATTGATGTCGTTGTTGATAATACGGCTCAGCATAAGGTATTCTCTTTCATGGATGGCTTTTCAGGTTACAATCAAATCAAGATGGCACCTGAAGACACGGAGAAGACTACATTTGTTACTCAGTGGGGCACCTTCTGTTACAAGGTCATGCCATTCGGGTTGAAGAACGCTGGGGCAACCTACCAACGTGCCATGGTTGCCTTATTTCATGACATGATCCATCACGAGATAGAAGTATATGTGGACGACATGATCGCTAGGTCCCAGACTGAGGAAGAGCATCTAGATCATCTGCAGAAGTTGTTCGACCGGTTGAAACTATACAAGCTGAGATTGAACCCGAACAAGTGCACCTTCGGGGTAAGATCTGGGAAGTTGCTAGGCTTCGTGGTCAGTGATAAAGGTATTCAAGTGGACCCTGCTAAGGTCAAAGCTATTCAAGAGATGCCAGTTCCTAAGACAGAGAAGGAAGTCAGAGGCTTTTTAGGACGCCTGAATTATATTGCTCGCTTCATCTCACATCTGACTGCTACCTGTGAGCCAATCTTCAAGCTGCTGAAGAAAGATCAGGTAGTACGTTGGAACGATGAATGTCAGGTTGCTTTTGACAAGATCAAGGAGTATCTCCAAGAACCACCTATCCTTATGCCACCGGTTGAAGGGAGACCTCTGATACTATACCTGACAGTGCTGGATAACTCAATGGGGTGTGTGCTGGGGCAGCATGACGAGTCTGGCCGAAAAGAGCATGCCATTTATTACCTTAGCAAAAAGTTTACCGACTGTGAGACCCGATACTCACTGCTTGAGAAAACTTGCTGCGCTTTGGTATGGGCTGCTCGCCGGCTGAGGCAGTATATGCTGACTCACACTACCTTGTTGATCTCAAAGATGGATCCTATAAAGTACATATTCGAAAAGCCTGCTCTGTCGGGGAGGATTGCAAGATGGCAGATGATCTTGACGGAATACGACATTCAGTACACAACCCAGAAAGCCATCAAGGGGAGTGTATTGGCAGACCACTTAGCTCATCAAGCTGTAGATGACTATCAATCAATGAACTTCGAGTTTCCGGATGAAAGCATCATGATAGTAACGGATTGTGAAGTACCTGGACCGGATGAAGGACCTGAACCAGGATCCCGATGGTCTATGCACTTTGACGGAGCCTCCAATGCTTTGGGTAACGGTATCGGCGCCATAATCATATCACCTCAAGGTACTCATACTCCACTCACTGCCCGTCTATGTTTCAGCTGTACCAACAACATGGCGGAGTATGAGGCGTGTATCATGGGTCTTCAAGCTGCGATCGACCTAAGGATCAAATTTCTAAGTGTCTTCGGAGATTCCGCTCTTGTGATCAATCAGATCAAAGGAGAGTGGGATACGAAACATCCGAACCTGATTCCTTACAAAGAATGTGTGTTGACCCTGATCCCCCACTTCACAGAGATAACCTTTGAGCACTTTCCAAGAGAAGAGAATCAACTGGCGGACGCGTTAGCTACAATGTCTTCAATGTTCAAGGTCAAATGGGATAATGAGGCTCCCCGGATCATCATCTGGAAACTGGACGAACCAGCATACTGTTGTGATCTCGAAACTGAATTGGTGACTGAGAAGCCTTGGTACCACGATGTGAAGAGATATCTGGAAGCTCAGGAATACCCTGAAGGTGCCTCTGTCAACGATAAGAAATTCCTGAGAAGGTTCGCAGCCAAGTTCTTCTTAAGCAACGGCGTCTTGTACAAGCGAAATCATGATTCAACCTTACTGCGTTGTGTGGACAAGACTGAAGCAGAAAGGATCATGGAAGAGCTACATGAAGGAACCTTTGGTACGCATTCCAGTGGACACACTATGGCTAAGAAGATCCTACGGGCAGGATATTACTGGTCCACAATGGAAGCTGACTGCTACCAACATTCCAGGACATGCCACAAGTGCCAGATCTATGCAGACAAGGTGCATGTCCCTCCGGTTCCCCTGAATGTCTGACTGCGCCTTGGCCATTTGCAATGTGGGGCATAGACATGATCGGCGAGATTAAACCTACGGCATCCAATGGACATCGCTTCATCCTAGTGGCGATTGATTATTTTACGAAGTGGGTTGAGGCAGCATCCTATGCTACGATAACCAAGACTGTTGTGGCATGGTTCATTCGGCATAACCTGATCTGTCGGTACGGCGTCCCTGAGCGGATTATTACAGACAACGGTACCAATCTGAACAACAAAATGATTGCTGAGCTCTGCGAACAGTTCAAAATACAGCACCACAATTCTTCTCCTTACAGACCGAAGATGAATGGGGCTGTAGAAGCAGCAAATAAGAACATCAAGAAAATCGTGCAGAAGATGACAGTGACTTATAAAGATTGGCACGAGATGTTACCGTTCGCTCTACATGGGTACCGTACTTCAGCTAGGACGTCAACCGGGGCAACTCCTTTCTCTCTGGTTTATGGCATGGAGGCAGTCTTGCCGATCGAAGTACAAATACCCTCTCTCCGGATAATGAAGGATGCAAATCTGAACGAAGATGATTGGATCCAGACACGACTTGATCAACTCAACCTCATTGACGAAAAGAGACTTGCTGCTATCTGCCATGGTCAGACGTACCAAAAACGAATGATCAGGGCATTTAACAAAAAGGTCAGACCACAGGAATATCAAGTTGGGGATCTGGTAATCAAGAGAATCATCCTTCCTCAGAGTGATCCAAGGGGCAAATGGACCCCTACGTACGAAGGGCCATTTGTGGTTAAGCATGTGTTCTCAGGAGGAGCCATGATATTGACCAACATGGATGGTGACGACCTTCCTCACCCCGCCAATGCAGACATAGTAAAAAAATACTACGCATGAAAAAAGACCCGCTAGGCTGACATGTCTAGGCAAAAATTAGGGCTTCCCGTCGAACCAAAAGGGTTCGGGCAAAATGAAGGGATGAAAATGAAAAAAATCTGTACACCCGGCAAGTCGAAAACCTGAAAAGGCGGCTTGGGCAAAAATGGGTATCCCGGTGGACTGAAAACCCGAAAGGGCGGTCCAGGCAAAAATTAGGGATAAAGCGTAATACTATGTCTCATTGATCACTTTGCATCCAGAATCCGGTATCTACATCAAGTTCAGACGGCATCGATCAGTCAGCTTCACCTTCAACCAAGGTCATCAAGTGATGAGACGCTCGGAGTTATAAAGGCAATAGCAGAGTTGAAACCCAGTGGGATCATTCACTTCACACAGTTGTTTTATTTTCTTTTGTACAAAATTTGTATAAACTCTTTGCTCGGCGGCGTTCCTCTTATTAGGACGTCAGCCTCTTGTACACAAAACGCCTATTTTCAGGCCATCCAAAATCAATACAAATATATTTTCAATTAAACGTGCCAAGTGTTTTTCTTTTTCTGTTTTGTTTTGCGAAGAACGTCCAAGGTTCAATTTGTGATATATGCATTGACAATAATTTGCTAATTCATAAATATTTGCATACGAAACAAAGGAATTAATTACAGGTGACACTGGAAACAGGGGCAATAAAGAGTTGCCTGAGCAGTCTAATTGTTCTATCTTCCAAGGTACCAAGGTAGGTTCAGCTAAAGAACACGACCAAGTACATGTTAAATCCCCAGAGAGTGGTTCAGCAAACAATACATTCTTCTCCAAGCAAAATTATCAAATCTCAAGGAAGTTGGGTATCCTCCAGCAGATATCAACATTCTCCAGCAGCAATACATATATTCTTGACAAGCATCCCCGGCAGTCTCGGCCTAAAGATTGTTCCCCGGCGGTATACCAACATTCAAAGGAATCACTTCCCCCGCAGTTCAAAACTCCCCAGAAGAGTCCAATCCAGTTCCCCAGGAAAGCTGGAACTCATATCCCCAAGCAGTAAGCTTATCCCCAGTAAATTCTGGAAGCTTATCCCCTCGCAGAACACGAACGCGTCGTCCGGCTTTATTCAAAGAGTTATTTCCTTAACAGGATATAACTGGGTTATCCTCAGCCAAAAGCCACGGAAAGAGCGTCGTTGACGAAGTCTTCTTACCCCAGCGAAGTCTATCAACACTTCCAACAACAAAGATATCCTCAGCAAATTACCATCAACAATTCACAAAGCATCTCTCTCCCCACAAAGTATTGCTTCCCAGCATGGTCGCTAGAGTATCTTTTCTTCCCGCAGAATCCTCCATTTGCCAAGTTTATTCCGCAACGGAGTCATCTTCTCTTACCGGTATTCTTGCAGTTATCATCCCAAGTGGAAGCAAAATCTATTCTTCAAATCAGCCCAGGATACGACTTCCCGGCACCCGTCAAGGATTCACTTTCCTAGAAAAAAAAAAACATACATAAAACATCACATACATCATTATAACATGCATAGACACATCATATCATACAAGTCTCATTTATATTGAGAACATCATTGCCTGATCCATATCATGCATTGCATATGACTGACCTTTACCTTTCAGGAAAGATGCAGTTGAAATTCTCAATCATATTTCAAGACCTAGACCGGTTCAGTTAAATCGCCCCAAGATTTTCCTGATGCTTATCCAGTCAAAGGCCTTCTCTGGTTCAGTCAGATCGACCCCAAGATCTCCCTGATGCTTATCCAGTTGAAGATATTTCAAGACCTAGACCGGTTCAGTTAAGTCGCCCTAAGATTTTCCTGATGCTTATCCAGTCAAAGGCCTTCTCTGGTTCAGTCAGATCGACCCTAAGATCTCCCTGATGCTTATCCAGTTGAAGATATTTCAAGACCTAGACCGGTTCAGTTAAGTCGCCCTAAGATTTTCCTGATGCTTATCCAGTCAAAGGCCTTCTCTGGTTCAGTCAGATCGACCCTAAGATCTCCCTGATGCTTATCCAGTTGAAGATATTTCAAGACCTAGACCGGTTCAGTTAAGTCGCCCTAAGATTTTCCTGATGCTTATCCAGTCAAAGGCCTTCTCTGGTTCAGTCAGATCGACCCTAAGATCTCCCTGATGCTTATCCAGTTGAAGATATTTCAAGACCTAGACCGGTTCAGTTAAATCGCCCCAAGATTTTCCTGATGCTTATCCAGTCAAAGGCCTTCTCTGGTTCAGTCAGATCGACCCTAAGATCTCCCTGATGCTTATCCAGTTGAAGATATTTCAAGACCTAGACCGGTTCAGTAAATCGACCCTAAGATTTTCCTGATGCTTATCCAGTCAAAGGCCTCCTCTGGTTCAGTCAGATCGACCCCAAGATCTTCCTGATTCTTATCCCAGTAGAAGACACCCAAGATTTTTCTCAACGAGCGTTGTTGAAGTTAAAGTCACTCAATATTCTCTTACCATTCATGCTAAGGCAGTAACCATCCCTGGTTCGTTCATCGCCGTTTGAAGCTCTAGACTCAGCTCCTGTAACCAGTCAGGACATATCTATGCCAAGCATCTAAAATCAGCTCCTGCAACGTGTCAGGTACTCATTTGTTCTTTTGCAGGTATGCAGGTTCTCGCCAAGGAATCTCCTACGTGATCAACATCCAGATGGCATCTATAAGCCCATCATCCTATTCAGCAATCTTCAAATGGCATCTATAAGCCCATTCCCCCATCACACTGCTACCATGTGAGCGCAAATTTCTGGGCACTCTAGTGTCCAATCATCTTCTACCCTCGGATTACGAAAGGCACGCCAGCCAATCTGCATCCTCAGGTCTAAGAATATTGAACAGGGGCAACTGTTGTACCCCAAAATTTGCCCTCCCATATTCTCCAAGAAATTGCCAAGTCAAGCTGCAAAATTCCCCAAGGGTTGCTCAGGGCAAAAGTCTCCTATACAGTCAAAACTAGGGTTTGTGTTCTGATCAAGAAAATGAAGGTTTCAAAGGCCCAATCAAGTCTCACCTACCTACAAATGTGGTCAAGTATCCTCATATCAAGTTTCAAGGCATTCAGCTCAAAATTGCACAGTCAAAACCCTAAATTGCACTACAGTCAACTGTAGGGGCAAAATGGTCATTTGACAGTCAAAAGTTCAAATTTTTGGTCAACATATCATTTTGAAGCCACAAACATCATTTGATAAATGCTTGATCATGATTCTCAAAGTTTGGCTCAGAAATCATCAAAGATGCAAAAGTTTCCTTATTTGGACAGCTGAAAAAGTCAACTGAAATTGACCAGGGCATAACTTTCACATGGATTATCAGAAAAATTCCATCCAAAGCTCATTTTGAAGAGAAAGACATTTCCTACAACTCATCTTCATACTTCAAGTCCAAGAAATACTCTCACAAAAAGTTATCAATTTCAACATTATAGGTCATTTTCAAAAGTCAACAAAAAGGGACTTTAAGTCAAAGGCCATAACTTGAGATTGGTAAATCAAAATGACATGGGACCAAAGGCATTGGTTATAGGACTCAAAGACCTTTCCAAAATGACCAAGAACATTAGAAAAGCTTAAACATTGAGCAAGTTATGCCTTGTGGAATTTGGGAAATTTTTGGATATTTTGAAAAGTCAACTTTGATCCAAATGACCTAAAATTGCTAATGGGCCTATTTTTCTTCCATGATTCATCATTCTAAGCATGTGCACGACCACTTGGCCCAAAGGGAAGTATTTTCTCATTATTTATTTATTTATTTGAATTTTTATTCATATTAATTCATTTAAATCATTTTAATATATGGAAAATATTTAATTCACCCTAACCAATCTTTTTGTACACATTTCAGCCTTAATATTTCGTGCACATCCCAACATGGAAAGATTTGGTTTGATTTGAGCATAATTGACACAAAATACACATGAAAAAAAGATATGGAAAATCTTAAGAAATCAAATATTGAAAACCATGATTGCAAGAGATTTTTATCAATTTTCTTAACCTAATTGATTCACTACAAATGCTTGAACACAACCCTAATGCCCAGAGACAAAAAAGCTGCGCAAGAAACACATTGGCAAACTTGAAATTTTCCCATAAAACTCAAAACTGAAATCAGTGTTAGAGGTGGATTCAAGGCACGAAATTGGTTCCAATAGCTTCCTCAAGGTCTGCTGATCACGTTCCAATCAAGCACAGCCATCAAAACCTCAAGAATCGGTATATTGGACTAAAACTGTACAGCAAGAAACTCATAATCGCATATCGTATTCTAGGCATTCTTTGTGAAATTTAATTGTTGATTCATGTTTATCACCTTGTCCTGAAACTAACCAATGCATTCAATTTGATTTTCATGCTGTATATAAGATTTCACCATGGCCGATCTCTAAGGTTTACAGGGTTGTAAATTTAGGGCTTTTGCAAAGAGGAAAAATTAAGCCTTAAGACCACCATGGTTGTACTCAGTGCTTTCAGACGAAGGAGACACCACATTCGCGATCAATTTATGAACATTGTAGCGCTATTCGCTATTTTCTCTAAAGATACATTATAGAACGGTTCAAAAAACGTTGCCTTTGTGTTTTGTTTTACAGGGATGGTGAGGAAGATGAAGCCGTGTCACACAGTGATAGGCCTGTTTGAATTTTCGCGCGCTGAACCACTAATGCCTTGGTTTTTCCTTTTATTATTTATTTGTTATAATATGTTAACATGTGTGATTTAGTTCAGTTGGCAAGCGAAGAGAGTATCCACGTCCAAGACCTGGGTTCGAGTCCCAGGTCTGAATAATTTCAATATTGTTTTTCCATAATAAATCCTATGCAGGCACAACCTTAAGGCACACCATGCATCCTCAATAATCAAACATACACGCGTCCTGGGAGATCAAAGCAAGGGCATGGATTCAAAGAACATACTACGCCCTAGTCAGCGCATCACACATGATTCAAAAAAGTCCAACGAGGCCAATGCTATTGGGCCAGATTGCTAGGCCTATACCTCCAATTGGGGCCTGAACCCCCCCTGGTTTGCCATTTTCTATTATTTTTCTATTTTTATTTTCAATTGTTATTTTCTTTTCTTTATTTGTTTGATTTAATTAATTATTTTTACTAAAATATAAAAATGCACAAAAAATCAGAAAAGATGAAAAATATAATATTTTTTTTATTTAATTATTTTCATAAGCAAATTGCATGCAAATAAATTTAGTTTTAATTTAGGTTACAATTTTAATCCTTTCCACAATAAAATCTAGAAAATGTAGAATTAGGTTTAGTTAATTTTTATTCTTTTTTTTTTAATATTTCTTTTTCACCATAATAATATTTATTTTATTTTTTATAATTAAATTTGCATGTAAATTAACTTAGGTTTAAATTAGGTTAAAATTCAATATTTTTCATAATAAATTTAAAAGCCATTAGAATTAGGGTTTGCATTCGATTCTTATTTTAATTAATTCTCTTTTTCATATTAAATCATAAAATATCAAAATACCAAAAAAACATTTTCTTTTAAATTTTAATTTTAATTCCTCATTAACTTTAACTTTTGCAAAAGGGTCCAACGCCCATATTATCAATTCTTTTATTTCGCATATTTATTTTATGTCATTTAAATAATTATGTATCTCTCCCAAAGCTTTGTAACATTTACTTCTCGCACTTTTTATTTACTTTGCTTTCTTTGCTTTTCTGTCAAACCGGGTCCGGTTTAATTTTGGCGATGTGGACCCGCGCCATTTGTAATAGCTTAGATTTACTTTTTTCCGCAAATATTAACTGTTAAAACAAAGCATGCAAGAATGAATGACCATAATAAAATCAAGCGTAGACCACCAATAACATGAACAAGACAAATGCAAATGAAAACGACACACGAATCGCACACACCACCCCTAGGGTACGCCTCACTGTTGCCTTGCCTCTCGAAAGGTGATCGTCGAGTAGAGGATGTCTTAGTAAGTCCTCATGATCCGGGAACCTGGCATGAGGGTAGCTTCTAAGGTGTCTTCCCATTACTCTGGTGATCACCATGTCCCGAACCTCGAATTGACCCGAACACCTCCAATGGTGGTGCTACCTACCTCTCAATGGTGGGATGGCGCTACTTTAAAGGACATTTACACAGACGAATTCCTTAGGGTAGGTAGGTTCTCGTAGATACTTGCTCTAATCTCAAAACAAACAAAAATCTTTTCACACCGACACTTTTCAAAAGCTTTCGAAGCAATTTTTCAAACACTCTGACACAAGAGTCGATCTGGAATTTTCAAAGAAACTTTTTAAACCCACAGTTGAAAAGCGAACAAACCTTTTTTGAAAACACAACTGAGCAAGTATCTAAGAGCCCATGGATAACCATGGATAGAAAGGGTGCTAACACCTTCCCTTTCTATAAATCTACCTCCCGAACCGAGAGCAATCTCTATAAGGAATTTTTCTGTGCTTTTGTCCTTTCCATTTGGAGAAAATAAAAGACGGTGGCGACTCTTGCTTCTGCGACATTTCGCGAACCAGCGTTAAACAGTCAGTTCTAAATCCACCGATCACAACTGGGCTATGTTGTTTTGATTGTTAATATATTACAAAGTAATGATAATATAAAAAAAACAAATGCTAGTGGACAATTTAGAAAAACGCATGCCAATGTTTGAACGGTCCAGTAGGGGAGTGACACACCTGTTTCTTCTTCCCTGCACCGTGGCTAAAAATTCCAGGACCTATACCCACGGACAATGTCTGTCGCTACAGGTCATGCTCGTTCCAAAATCTTCTACAGGACATATAAATGGAATCTAACACCATGGTTAGACTCGTCTCATCCTCCTGGTCACAACTATACCCATTACTAGGGCCAATTGTTCCTGAAATCAAAAACCCTAAAAAACTCCAAAAAAACCTAACAATGGTGATTCATGGCACATGTCATATAAATGAAATTGAATAATGCCAAAAGCTTGCAAACATCATGGTGATAAAGATTATGCCATTATTTTACACTATGGATGCAAGAATAAAGCTTTTCGAATTCAAGAAAAGGGTTATATCGTTACAGACTTATAGTGCATGGGAGGGCTTGAAAGCGCTTGGTTTTGATTGCTTTAGGTTCCTGAGAATGCCAGGAAACGATTGGGACAAATACCAAGCCTTGAGGATGCCTCTAACCACCAATTCGATCTCACACTTTTTGCTTCTTTTTTCAATTTTTGTTCTTGCTCTGAGCCTGATTTCTCACCTCTTTTTTGATCTGCCTCGCCTCCTTATGTATCCAGTAATGCATTAGGGTTAATAGTTGTGTCCAAATCTTCTTCTTTCAATGCTTTGGATATTGATTTGATTTGCTTTGAAAATATTTCCAAACATGGCTTATTTTGAATCTTTTTGTGCACTCTAAGGCTTGGCACGAATTTGAATGATGCTAGCTGTAATTGGAACCTGAAACAAGCACCAAATCCCTTGTGATCAATGCTTTGGATTTTTATTTGATTTATTTTGATTTAAATCAAATTAATTCAAATAAAAATCAAAATAATTAATAAAAATATGATATGGACAAGTGGCAAAGGCTAGGGCACGTGGGCTATGATGCCAACTCAAAATAAGTGAAAAAGAATGGGCCCATTTGGCAAAATTTGAAGTTTTGTGGATAGTTGACTTTTGGCAATTTTGCAAAAAGGGTCAACTTCAACAATGCATAACTTCATCAATTTTGACTCTTTGGAGGTGTTCTTGGACTTATTAGAAATATTGAGATGTCCTATAATCAACCTTTTTGGTCTCATCTCAATTTGATATTCCATGCTCATGTAGGAAGCTTTGACAAAAAAAGTGTTTTTGTTGACTTATCAAAATGACCTATAATGTCCAAATTCATAACTTCTTGTGAGTGCATATTTTGAACTTGGGAGCTGAAGATGGATTGTAGGGAATTGCATCCTCTTAAAAATTAGCTTTTGATGAGTCATTTCTCATAAAGTATGATAAAGTTATGCTTGGTCAAAGTTGAGTTGACTTTTCCTACAAAACCCTAATTTAGCAACTTTTGAATCTTGATCAATTATGAGTAATCCTTGATGAATCATGATCAAACCTTGATCAAATGATGAAATATCCTTCAAAATGAATATGTTTACCAAAAATCTTGAAGTTTGACTGTATGTAGGTCACAGTTGACTTTTGCCCTAGCACAGTCGATTTTTGGACCTTTGAGCAATTGACTGAGCAAACTTTCTCTGCAAGGCTTGAAACTTGACATGGAAGGTCTTGAGAACATATTAGGACAATGTTGAGCATTTGGGACCACTTGGACTCCAATATCTTGATGCAACATGGAACCCTAATTTGGGGTAGACTGTCTTAGGAGAGGGCTTGTCTGACCAACCCTTAGGCTACTTTGAGCAACTTGGAGATCTTTCTTGAAATGTTTTGAGAAATATGGGAGGGAAAATTTTGGGGTACAACAACTGCTGCCGGGGAAAATAAATCCTTGACTGCTGAGGACAAGAAATCTCTAGGGACATATGGATCCTTCATGTCTTGAAGCTGGAGTATTTGACAAAAAATTCTGCTGTGAGAATAATGCCATATACTTCTTGAGGAATCTGCTTGGGGAATCTAGAGAAATTTTA
Source organism: Vicia faba (assembly GCA_948472305.1). NCBI lineage: Eukaryota > Viridiplantae > Streptophyta > Magnoliopsida > Fabales > Fabaceae > Vicia > Vicia faba. The sequence continues at coordinate 143,043,062 of OX451739.1, forward strand.
ATGACTTCTACTGGGGATTATTGACGGGAGTCTTTGTTTTGTCGAGGAGCAATAAAAACTCTATGGGGAAAAGCTTATTCCTGTTTGGAAAAAGTTCAGGAGTTTCAGTCGTCTACCACTGTACTAGGGAGTTACCCTAGGTTGGGGAGAGACAAAAGTTAACTGTTATCTGGTTGATTTTCAAGCTTCAAGACAACTTGTTGGGGAAACTTGGAGACACTAGATGATTTCCGCTGTGGGTTGATAGTTTGAAATTTCGGCTCCGCTAGGGATTGGTAGTTCAAAGTTTTGGCTCCACTGGGGATCTTAATGACGTGCTGTAGGGATTTCTCATGGAATAGCCTAAATACGTTTTCCTAATCTTTCTACCTGTCAGTAATTGTTTTTTTTCATCATGTTTATTTGTAAACAGTAATTATGTTTAATGCATATGTTCATTAATGAATCATTGGACGTTTTTGCAAATAAAACACAAGTGTAAAAAGAAAAAGACAAATGGTTTTATGTACTTTAAAGAGATATCTTTGTATTTACTTTGAATAAGTATTTTGTACAAAGGAGGCAGACATACTAGCAAGAGGATGGTGTCATAAATAAGAAAAAATTTACAAAGAAAGATAGCTATGTGTAATAATCCCATGGGGTTCCCATTCTGCTATAGCCTTCGTATCTCCGAATATCTTATCCCTCTGTTGCCTCGTCCGAAGATGATTGAATTGATCAGAAGCTCCGAGTTTGTCCGTGAAGAGATTGTCCTTAAAGTGATCTGACGAGACATAGTCATACGCTTTAATTCCCTAATTTTTGCCTAGACCGCCCTTTCGGGTTTTCAGTCCACCGGGAAACCCTTTTTTGCCCATGTCGCCCTTTAAGGTTTTCAACTTGTCGGGTGTACAAATTCTTTTTGTTTTATCCCTAACTTTTTCCCGAACCTTTTGGTTCACCGGGATGCCCTTTTTTTGCCTTTGTGTGTCAACCTAGCGGGTCTCTTATGCGTAGTATCTTTTGACTATGTCTACGTTCGCAGGGTGCGGCAGATCGTCGCCGTCCATGGTGGTTAAGATCATTGCCCCACCAGAAAAGATGTTCTTGATTACAAATGGTCCTTCATAGGTAAGAGTCCATTTGCCCCTGGGATCACTTTGTGGCAAGATGATGCGCTTGATCATAAGATCTCCAACTTGATACACTTGGCGTATGACTTTCTTATTGAAAGCCTTGATCATCCGCTTTTGATACGACTGACCATGGCAAACAACAGTAAGTCTCTTCTCGTCAATTAAGTTCAACTGATAAAGTCGGGTTTGGATCCAATCGTCTTCACTCAAACCTGCATCCCTCATGATTCTCAAAGAGGGGATCTGAACCTCAATAGGTAGAACAACCTCCATGCCATATACCAAAGAATATGGTGTTGCCCTAGTTGAAGTGAGGGCCGTGGTACGGTACCCGAGGAGAGCAAACGGTAGCATCTCATGCCAGTCCTTGTAGGTAACTGTCATTTTTTGTATGATCTTTTTGATGTTTTTGTTCGCAGCTTCGACTGCACCATTCAACTTTGGCCGATAGGGGGATGAATTGTGATGTTAAATTTTGAACTGCTCGCACAGGGCGGTGATCATAGTATTGTTAAGGTTTGTACCATTATCAGTGATGATCCTTTCGGGGATACCGTACCGATAGATAAGGTTCTTCTTGATGAAGCGGGCAACAACATTCTTAGTAACAGATGCGAAGGAAGTTGCTTTGACCCATTTTGTGAAGTAATCAATGGCCACCAGAATGAAACGGTGTCCATTGGAGGCTATAGGTTTGATCTCCCCAATCATATCAATCCCCCACATAGCGAAGGGCCAAGGAGCTGTTAAGACATTTAGAGGAACCGGAGGCACGTGCACCTTGTCTGCATAGATTTGACATTTATGACAAGTCCGGGAATGTTGATAGCAGTCTGCTTCCATAGTAGACCAGTAATAGCCTGCCCGTAGAATCTTCTTTGCCATCGTATGCCCGCTAGAGTGAGTGCCAAAGGTACCTTCATACAATTCAGCCATAATCCTTTCAGATTCAGCCTTGTCCACACAACGGAGCAGAATAGAATCATGATTGCGCTTGTACAGGATGCCATTACTTAGGAAAAACTTAGCTGAGAATCTCCTTAAGAACTTTTTTCCATTGACTGAAGCTCCTTCAGGGTATTCTTGAGCCTCGAGATACCTTTTGACTTCATGAAACCAAGGATGGTCCATTACTTCTTCGGTATTAATCTTGTGACAGTGCGCGAGTTCGTCCATCCGTTCAATGGTGATCTAGGGAGCCTTGTTATCCCAATTAAGTTTAAACATGGATGACATTGTAGCTAGAGCATCTGCTAGCTGATTTTCTTCTCGCGGGAAGTGCTCGAAGGTAATCTGCTTGAAATATGGTAGAAATGTAAGAACATGTTCTTTGTAAGGGATGAGGTTTAGGTGCTTAGTATCCCATTCTCCTTTGATCTGACTGATGACCAAAGTTGAATCCCCAAACACAACTAAAGATTTGATTCCCAAGTTTATGGCAGCCTTGAGTCCAAAGATGCACGCTTCATACTCTGACATGTTCACTACAAGAAAATTAGTGTTTAACGACACAAAAATTGTGACAGTTATGTGATAACTGTCATAATTGACATATAGAGACAATGTTTACGACAGTTGACACCAACCGTCCCTAATATTTATTTTGCGACGGTATATTTAACCATCATAATATTATTATTACGACGGTAAAACAACCGTCGGCCCCCATTTAACACTTTTAACATTGATTTTTCACCAACAACTAGTCACGACGGTAAAATTAACCGTCCTAAAAGGCATATCACGACGGTAAAGCACCCGTCGCACCCTTAAACCTTTCACGATGGTAAAATTATCCGTCCTAAAATTCATTTCACGACGGTAAAACAACCGTCGCACCCAAAACCTTTAAAAATCTCTTGCTAACTTATATATTTTATCTAATTATAATTGTTATGTATATTTAAGTTCTCTCTTGTTAAGGTTAAGTTTATGCATTATTATATATTCTATGAATTTGATACGACAATGGTGTTATGTTCAATTTAATCAATCAAATAAATTTAATCTTTCATCTTTTTCTCAATGCTTGTTATATTTGTATTATGCTTGAGGAGGATCTATGAGATGTCGAGACGGTCTGATAGGACTAGACCAAGGGTAACTTATGGTTATGCCTCGAAAGACATGACTTTTATAACATGATATGTGGATTTAATTTATGTTGAAAAATGATTTTAAGTTTATACCTAAATAATCATTTATCATGAGCTAAAGTATATACATAGAGCTTGACATAATATTCACATATATAGTTGAAACACAATGTTATTGTTAAATTTATACCTAATCCTAACTAAACACAAATTGAGTTGCACATTTCCTCTGAAGTTAGAATTTTGATAAACCCATCTCGCAGCCATTACAAATCGTGTATTGAAGTGAAGAATGCTTCCTCAGCGAATGAAGAAAGCCATTACTGATAACCCTAAAAAGCTCGCAAACTTGATCGATCTCGTTAACCTTCCTCCCACTCTCAGAGACTTCGTCGGTCAATCTCAGACTTCTCGATTAACCTGTTTCATGCGTGTTTGGTCCTACGTCAAAACCAACAATCTTCAGGTTCTGCTTTGTTTTTTCAACTCATGAAAATTGAACCACATTCTAATGTCCTCCTGCATCACTATTCTTCGAACATCTCTCATCTTCCAACCGGTAAGTTTTCTATAACACTTTTTCTTTGTTCTCATCTTCACATATCTCTCTCATTCTTTAACATTGATTTCACCATTGGAGATTCACATGAATCTTAGGGTTGAGCTCTTTGTGATTCAAACATCACAACAAGCATTCATATCGACATTAAACCCAATCACCAACAATAAACCCTAAAACCCCAATTTATTCACGATTCAATGAGCAATACAAGTTATAGCGTTCATAATCACAAGGGGAAAGGGTATCGAGTAATAACACAAAGAAAATAGACAGAAGGGAATAACGATTTAAAACCCTACAACATACAACATCTTCAACATTCGTTGTATTCTTTCCCTCTGCACAATCGATATTGTATTTATTTCGACTTATTTTAGGGTTTGTTATGTGAAACTTAAGTTCTATGTCTAAAACAATTTGTAACTTTTATTCTTCTTTTCTAATCCAAAGTCTAAACTGAGTTTTTGCAGGAAAATATGGATATTCTTATTGTGAAAGCACAGAAGATTGAGGTAGTTGAACTTAATTGTTGTTGAACTTGTTTCTGCTACTTTAAATCAACCCACTTTTTTATCTGCTCAAGGAATAAGTTTTGTAATCTTATTTTGAAATCTCTGGATGTCAGGTTTTGGATGAAGCGTACTGAAAAAAGCAAAAAAAATTGTAAACTTTTGTTTGACTTCTTCCTAATCTCTTGCAGGGGATAACTATTTCATATATTATTGAAAAAGAGTGGTTTTGAACAAGTTATATGCTTAGTTGCTTATATAAATTTGGTCATTGAACCTTGTATGTTTTTGGATAATTGGATATTGTCATTAGTTTACAACCATATTTTTGATTTTTGATTTTTGATTTTTGTCAAGAGTGACCCTTCATAATACCGAATCTGAAAGTAAGTGATGGAAAGAGAGAGAAAGAGAGAGAGATTCTCAACTACTAGGCTGTGTTTGGCTGTTTCTATCTTGCAGTGAAAGCTGTGAGATTGGGATTGATGGATTTGTGATAGAGTTTAGTGGCTAGAGCTCTGATTTGCCAAAATTGAGTTAGTTACCTTCATAATCATTTTTAGCTCTTTTAGTGCTTTGAAATTGGAGTTTCTTACCAAGTCCATATATGGTTGACCAAACAGAACCTAAGATTTTTTTTTTGTTATTTTATTCTTTATACTCTGTCAATCTTGCAAGATAAGTTAATATAGATTTTTTTCTATTACTTGTTTATATGTTTATAAGAAGCTACATGAATAATTTTCATTAAATTTTTCTGTTTGTGAATAAGCGATATCAATTGGAGCAAAGAAAAAAAATTTATATGCTTTGAGTTTCTGCTGATCTACTTTTTTTTACCGTGTAGTATATTGGAGACAGCTAGAAAGAGAACTATAATGGCTAGCGCTGGGCATGGAAATGGACTCATAAATGGTGTAGTATCGAATAAGCACACTGCTACAATATCTGAAGTAGATGAATTCTGCAATGCCCTTGGTGGAAATAGGCCGATTCATAGTATATTGATTGCGAACAATGGAATGGCGGCTGTCAAGTTTATACGCAGTGTTAGGAGTTGGGCTTACGAGACGTTTGGCACGGAAAAGGCTATCTTGTTGGTTGCCATGGCTACTCCAGAAGACATGAGAATCAATGCAGAACATATCAGAATAGCTGATCAGTTTGTGGAAGTACCTGGTGGGACCAATAACAATAACTACGCCAATGTGCAGCTTATTCTAGAGGTATGTGATGTCGACTTCATGAGATTACTGCAGCTTATTTATTCTTGTCATTTAAATGATTTCAGTGCTTATGTAATTGTGATTATTTTGATTTTCATAACTTGTTAATTTTGCTGACGGCAATGCAATGTGTTTTCCAGATTGCCGAGATAACTCATGTTGATGCGGTATGGCCTGGTTGGGGTCATGCATCAGAGAATCCTGAGCTACCAGATGCATTAAAAGCAAAAGGAATTGTATTTCTTGGGCCTCCTGCAGTATCTATGGGGGCATTGGGAGATAAAATTGGTTCATCGTTGATCGCTCAAGCAGCCAATGTGCCAACCCTTCCATGGAGTGGTTCACATGTAAAGTTTTTCTCCCATTGTAGTGTACTTCATTTGTATGGGTTACCCGACTTATGACTTTGTAATTTTTCCACAGGTGAAAATTCCTCCTGAAAGCTCCTTGATTACTATTCCTGATGAAATCTACCGAGCAGCATGTGTTTATACAACAGAAGAAGCAATTGCAAGTTGTCAAGTTGTTGGATACCCTGCAATGATCAAGGCGTCTTGGGGTGGTGGTGGTAAAGGCATAAGAAAGGTTTGCTTCCTTATGGTCAACTCTGTAACATGTAGAAAATTGTATAGTATCTACCTATGAAGCACTGACACAAACATACGACATTGACACTGACATGTTGACATCGGTAATAATTTGAGAACATGAAAGTGATCGGAAATCGGGCACACGTTAAATCTGAAGCATCGGTGCTTACATAGATCAATGCTGATAATCTTGTGCCAATCATATTTTTGTGTTTTGTTTGGTAAAAGTTAAGAAACTAACATGCATGTGGATATTTTAGGTTCATAATGATGATGAGGTAAGGGCATTGTTCAAGCAAGTTCAAGGTGAAGTTCCGGGATCACCTATATTTATAACGAAAGTTGCTTCCCAGGTTAGATAAACCACTGAACTTTGATCTGAGTGAGCTTGATTTTTGGAGTTTTGATCATACGCTGACGATCTCTCTTGCTTCTAAATAGAGCCGGCATCTTGAAGTCCAACTGATTTGTGATCAGTACGGAAATGTTGCAGCTTTACACAACCGTGATTGCAGTGTTCAATGAAGGCATCAAAAGGTATGAAAATTTTCTGTTACTAGTTACTACACCAAATTGTCACGATGGAATGAATCTTGGTAATGACATAATCAATAATCTGGAACAGATTATTGAGGAGGGTCCGATTACTGTAGCACCCCCAGAAACGGTGAAAGAACTTGAACAAGCGGCTAGAAGATTAGCTATATCTGTAAATTATGTTGGGGCAGCTATAGTTGAGTATCTTTATAGCATGGAAACTGGCGAGTACTACTTTTTAGAGCTGAACCCCCGTCTACAGGTGTTGTACTATAACCTTGATTTTAGGCACACCATAATTAATTTGTTTTTCTCTTATGGCTTGATTGCTTCTCCTTCTGACCTTGACATAGGAACTTTATCTTAGTATTTTGTTGCCATGTTTCTAATATTTCCTGATGTTGTTTTGCATTTATTGATATATAGGTTGAGCATCCTGTTACTGAATGGATAGCTGAGATAAATCTGCCAGCAGCACAAGTTGCCGTTGGGATGGGTATCCCTCTCTGGCAAATTCCCGGTATAGCTTCAGATATAATATTTTTACTATTATTGCTTTCGCACATATATTTCACGAGTCTCACACTCATACTTAACAGAGATTAGGCGTTTCTATGGGATGGAACATGGTGGAGGGAATGATGCTTGGAGGAAAACATCAGTTTTAGCTACCCCTTTTGATTTTGACAAAGCACAGTCTACAAAGTCAAAGGGTCATTGTGTGGCTGTGCGAGTGACTAGTGAGGACCCTGATGATGGTTTTAAGCCTACAGGCGGGAAAGTGCAGGTTAACTGCTATATCCAACAGAAATTTCATCTTTAATTCATTCATCGCATAATATATACTGAATTAAAATATTTTTACAGGAGCTCAGCTTTAAAAGCAAACCAAATGTTTGGGCTTACTTCTCTGTTAAGGTAAATCTTCTATCTCTTTGTTAGTACTTTTAATTTGATTGGCGAGGCACTAAATTTTGGCAATTATATGTTTGCAGTCTGGAGGAGGAATCCATGAATTTTCAGATTCTCAATTTGGTATGCAGTAACTTTGATCGAGAAATTGCAGATTCTAGGCTATCATGTTGATATTTTAATGTATAGATATATATTTTTTCAGCAGCTAATATCATAAGTTTTAACACAAGACATGTTTTTGCCTTTGGAGAATCGAGGGCTTTAGAAATTGCAAATATGGTTTTGGGGCTGAAGGAAATTCAAATTCGAGGAGAAATTCGTACTAACGTTGATTATACAATTAATCTTCTGAATGTAAATTTTTATCATGATGACAAGGTAATGAAGTTTTGTAAAACAGGTTGATGTAAATGGACCATTTACTGCTCCAGTATACCAGTTTCTGAAATCAAGTTCCGGGGGCTTTTTTGGTGATCTTGTCAAGTGGAATCTTAATTAAAATAGGAGAGAATCTTAATTTAGCAACTCGGTATGCTATGATATTACTGTATCTGTGATTTCAATAAGACAGGTATATTATTTTGACGCATTTAAAGTTAAATTTTATGAGCATTATTTTAAAGATTATTATTTTAATACCTTTTTTTAGGGATTGGAATCACCCGCTGATGGTAGACGTTCATCTGAGTCTAGCTACCGTATTGGAGATAATGGAACTTCAGGGGGGACAAATTAGACTTTGCTATGATCGAGATAATTAGATTGTGAACTTTCTCATGTATTTTTGGCATAATGATACTTATTATTATAAGATTAGGAATTGATATATTTTGGGTTTTTTGTACTACTTGACATGATTATGGAACTCGCATTTTACATGATTATGGAACACACATTTTTTTGGATATTATAATGCTTATTTGATGTTAAATATTTTTTATTGAAATTATTTTTACTATATTACAAAGTGATAGAAAATAAAACAAAAAATAATACTATAAATAAATATATTAAAGAAGAAATAATTTAAAGAAAAAAATAACACAAAAAAAAAACTATATTTAAAATTTTTTACATAGATAATAATTTAAATAAAAAAAATATATAATAGAAAAATAAAAAAAAATCAAGACATAAACAAAAGTCATGGCGACAGTACCGAACCGTCGTAATCAACAATTAAAAATAATCAACAAAAGTCATGACGGTATCAAACCGTCGCCATAAACAATTTAATCAATTTCAAAAGATATTCACGACAGTATCGAACCGTCGCCATCAATAATTATAAGAAACTCAAAAGATAGTCACGACGGTATCAACCCGTCGTAAACTTGAACGACAGTTTTTATAACCGTCACGAAATAGGTTGGGGACACACACTTCTGCGACGGTAAAGCAACCGTCGTGGAAAGAAAATTGCGACGGTTTTAACCGTCGTAATCTACAAAAATACCTGTCGCAATCTGCCAATTTTCTTGTAGTGGTTGTTCGTACAATTGAAGCAAAGTCTGGCGATGAAAGGAGTATGGCATCCTTCCGGAGATATAAGCACATCACCAATACTGTTACCAAGCGCATTGGATGCCCCATCAAAGTACAGGGTCCATCGGGACCCTTGTTCAGGTTCGTCATATGGTATGAAATCTCCAACGTTATACAATGTCATGATGTCTTCGTCAGGGAAGTCGAACTTCATGGACTGATAATCTTCAACAGCTTGATGGGCCAGATGATCAGCTAGTACACTGCCCTTTATAGCTTTTTGGGTAATGTACTATATGTCATATTCCGTTAGGATCATCTGCCATCTAGCTATCCTTCCAGATAAAGCAGGCTTTTCGAAGATGTATTTGATCGGATCCATCTTAAATATCAGCAAAGTGGTATGAGTCAACATGTACTGCCTTAGTCGGCGAGCAGCCCATACCAAAGCGTAACAAGTTTTCTCGAGCAATGAATATCTTGTTTCACAGTCGGTAAACTTTTTGCTAAGGTAATAAATGGCATGCTCTTTTAGGCCAGACTCATCATGCTGCCCCAGTACGCACCCCATTGAATTCTCTAGGACGGTCAGATACATGATTAGCGGTTTTCCTTCGACTGGTGGCATCAATACGGGAGGCTCTTGTAAATACTCCTTGATTTTATCAAAAGCAATTTGACAGTCATCATTCCATCTAACTACCTGATCTTTCTTCAACAACTTGAAGATTGGTTTACAAGTAGATGTTAGGTGAGAAATGAACCTAGCAATGTAGTTCAGGCGTCCTAAGAAACCTCTGACCTCCTTCTCAGTGCGAGGAGCAGGCATTTCTTGTATAACTTTGACTTTGGAAGGATCAACCTTGATGCCTTTGTTGCTGACAATGAAACCTAAAAGTTTACCGGACCGGACTCCGAATGTGCACTTGTTTGGATTCAATCTTAGCTTGTACTCCTTCAACCTGACAAACAACTTTTTTCAAGTGATCAAGGTGTTCTTCTTCAGTTTGTGATCGGGCTATCATGTAATCTATGTAGACCTCTATCTCATGATGTATCATATCATGAAACAAAGCTACCATGACGCGTTGATAGGTTGCCCCGACATTCTTCAGTCCGAATGGCATCACTTTGTAGCAGAATCTACCCCATTGTGTGACAAAAGTAGTTTTCTCCATGTCCTCAGGTGCCATTTTGATCTGGTTATAGCCTGAGAATCCGTCCATGAAAGAAAATACTTTGTGCTGGGTTGTATTGTCAACCAGGATGTCGATGTGTGGAAGTGGAAAATCATCTTTAGGGCTGGCCCTGTTTAAGTCTTTATAATCCACGCACATTCTCACTTTGCCATCCTTTTTAGGCACGGTAACTATGTTAGAAACCCATTATGGATAGGAAGTAACAACCAGAAATCCAGCATTGAACTGCTTCATAACTTCTGCTTTGATCTTCTCTGACATGTCGGGCCTCATGCGGCGGACTTTTTGTTTCACTGGTGGACAGTCTTCTCTAGTGGGTAGACGGTGTACCACAATGTCTATGTCGAGTCCCGACATATCTTCGTATGACCAGGCAAAGATCTCAACATAATCATGCAACAACTGAATTAGGCGCTCCTTGACACTCGGCTCTAGATTGGCACCCACTCTGATTTCCTTTTTGTCTTCCTCGGTACCCAAGTTGATTGTATCCAACAACTCCTCATGAGGCAAAATAGCCCTTTTCTCTTGTTGTAGAAGTCTAGCCAATTCCCCTGGCACCTCACAATCTTCCTCACCTTCGTATTTGGCTTGGTAGATCAGATCTTCAGAGTCACTGAAGGCTATAGCAGTATCGTTACCCATGGGATCCGGAATGGAAGGGTACCTGCATTTGTGAGTGCGGGTGTGTGTAAGGGTATATCCATCTTAAAACAACAAAATGTAAAAGAAAGACAATGAGCACAAAAGGTTTATATATGAAAAAGCATCCATGATTCAATGAAATGACATATGAAAATGAAATAAGAACCCTTACAAATGGACCATTGTGCCTCGGGTAATACACAAGGTTGAAAAATTACGAATTGTTTATGAATTATTACTGTCCAACATAAATGTAAAAGATAAATTATTGATCAATGAAAGTTATCGGGATGAAGTCTTTGGCTTCGCAGTTGCACAGTCCTCCGTCGACAGTAGGAAATATCCAGTCTTCCAAGCTGCCATATTCTTCACTGTCCTCTAGTGCATTAACCCCTTGGTGACTGATCTTCGTAGGTGGCCCTCCGACACGGGCGCGGCGCACGACCTTCTGAGCAATTGAGGTGAACCCCAAGCCAAACTTGACTGATTTGTAGCGAATGTCTGGTAGTTGTCCCCAGATGGTGGATCCGCCTTCTTCCACTGCTGCCTTTGCATCCTTGAGAGAGGACATCCGAGGTGGAGGTCTTGTGATCACAGGAGTTGAGGATACCGCCTTGGTCGCCGCTATTTCTGGGAAGACTTCTTCAAAATGTTGGAAAGGGGTCTCAATGAATTCGCCATCCAATTCCACATATCGGAATGAATTCAGATGACTAATCATGTAATCCTCTTCCCCATGGACAGTTATGATCTTCCCTTGGATGGGGTACTTCAACATCTGATGCAAGGTGGAGGTGACTGCACTGGCATTGTGAATCCAGGGGCGTCCCAACAGACAAGAGTATGAAGGACGGATGTCCATCACATAGAATGTTGAATTAAAGGTCTGAGTTCCTACCTTTATCGGGATGTCCACCTCCCCATGGACCATCCTCTTAGAGTTGTCGAATGCTCTCATAATTATATTGCTGGGTTTTAAAGTCAGCCCCTCACAATCCAACCTATCCAGGGCTTTCTTCGGCAAGACATTTAAAGACGATCCAGTATCAACCAAGACATGGGCTAGGGTCATCCCCTTACACTCCACCGAGACATGTAGCGCTTCGTTGTGTTTTCTCCCTTTGGGGGTCAAGTCAGCATCGGAGAAACCCAAGCCATTGTCAGCTGTTAAACTGGCCACATACTTTTCGAATTGATCCGCGAACGTCTCTTGCGGTACGTGTGCTGTCTTCAGAAACTTGACCAAAGCTTTAGCATGCGCCTCAGAGCACAGCAGAAATGCTAACATAGAGATTTTGGAGGGGGTCTTCCCCAATTGTTCTACCACATCATAATCACTCTTTTTAATGATCCTCAGGATTTCTTCCATCTCCTTCTTGGATGTCTCTGGAATAACTAGTGATTGAGCCTCCGTCAGGAAAGGCTCCTCTTGAACATTCTTTCCTTTATTCTCAACTGTGGAAGTAGGGATAGGAATTGTATTGTCTTCTTCGGTGGGTACTCTTGCAGGTACAATTGCTGGTGTAGAGGTGATCTTCGGAATGGCCACAGGTCCAAAGACTGCTGTTGGAGGAGAAATCTCTGGAAAAAAGATTCTTCCACTACGGGTAACCTTGCTTATTCCGGCAATGTTACTGACGTCGGAATTGTCCTCTTCGGAGCTATCCTCTTCGGCAGTCTGTTCAATCTGTTTGACACCATGGTAGTAGATTTCTCCACCATAGTTCCACGGTACCGTTTTATCTGATTTGTACGGGGTCGGCCCGGGCATTGTCATCTTCAATGGAGTAATCACTGGAGCAGATGTAATCCTAACGGGTTTTTTAGGAACCCTGGAAGGATTGGCGTATATGGTTATTATTGAAACTTCTGGAACTGGAATGGGTGAAACAAGGGCTTTCTCAAACAAGATTTCTTAATTATCAATCAGTTGTTAGATACCTTTCTTCAACAGAGGGCATTCAAATGATGCGGATAGGCAAATATGGCAATCTTTGTCACAACCTGGGAACACCCCAGCCTTTAACAAATTCAACTTGATGGTCGAGAGAGGAGTTAGCAATTCATCCACGGTGTCAACAAATAAGTCTTCCTCAACAGCACTGGCATTGTGTCCATGCCTAGCCATCGGAGCGGAGATAACATTCGGTTTCTCAGGCGCTTCAAATTCAACTTCCTTCGCGTCTATCAGATCTTAAATCTTATTCTTCAGAGCCCAACAGTTGTCGATGTCGTGCCCTGGACTTTCAGAATGGTACGCGCATCTGGCGTTCGGATGGTAGTGGGGAGATGCAGTATTAGGATTTTTAGGTGCCTCTTTTAGCATGGCCAGATTCAACTTCAGAAGATGTGGTAAGACTTGAGCGGGAGTCATGTTAATCTTGGTAAATTGCCGCATTGGCCTTTCCACCCTTTGCTGATTATGTCTCGGCTGATTTTTTCTCGGCTGGTCTGATACAGGCTTTTGAATCATAACGGACCCTACCGTTGGTCGGCGCTCGGTTCTTCCCTTATTCCTCTGTGTATAGACAACAAACACTTCCTTCTTTCTTGTGAATGGCTTTTTAACAACAGCAGAGGCAGATGTGTCTTTCTGAATTTTCCCGCTTCTTATACCGGCTTCCACCCTTTCGCCAGCCATGATTAATTCGGTAAACCCAGGTGAAGAACTCCCAATCAGGTGATTGAAAAATAGACCTGACAAGGTGCCAAGGAACATATCCACTAATTCTCTGTCGGATAGAGGGGGCTGGACTCTGCCTGTGAGATCCCTCCATTTTTGAGCATAGGTTTTGAAACCCTCATATGTTCCCATAGACATACTCTGTAACTGTGTCCTAGTCGGGGCCAAATCAGCATTGTACTGATACTGTTTGTAGAAAGCGGCAGCCAACTCTTCCCAATTACGGACATTGGACCCTTCTAATTGGTAGAACCAATCCAACTGAGTCCCCGATAAGCTTTCCTGGAAGAAGTGCACCCACAGATTTTTGTCAGCCGTGTGGGGTTGAATCTTTCTGACATATGACCTCAGATGTAGTTTTGGGCAAGAGATACCATCATACTTGGCGAAGGTTGGGACCTTGAATTTCTGTGGGGTGACAACCCCTGAGATGAGTCCTAATTCTTCAAAATCCAAACCGGGCACTCTCTGAATCTCCATGGCGTTCAAACGATCCTCTAACTGTTTGTATTTATCATCAGCATGAGGATATTGCTCCTCAGAGTAATCAGGCTCTTCCTCTCCTTCGGATGCTGGGTCGTCGTTCACTTCCTGGGTCTCGGCCCCTCGGTTATCTCCTTCACCCGACGATGTTGCAAAATCCAAGGTTCGCATGGTATTTCCTTTAAACCTTCTTCCCATAATCATAACCCTGGTTGGTTTCTTCGTCTTCTTCTTCTTCTCTTTGGCTAGCAGAGTCTTCAACTCTTCTTTCCCTTTTGTTAGAGCCATGAGCATTTGTTGAAACTGGGTATTCTGCACCTGAAGATCTTTCACAGTTTGTTCAACATCCATCTCACTGAAATAAACAGTAGAAGGATAAGGAGACCTGTTATGAGAGACCTGTATGATGTTATGATGAATGAAGATGCAATATGCAAATGATTTCAAGGAAATTTAGAAGATTTAAATTTGTTCAAACCAAAAAGAACACACGTCATATTAAATAAAACCAAGTTTGAATACATTAGTCCTCCTTGGGCTTACAAAGAAAGAAACCAAAATACAACAAAAACTCCTAAGACAAAAAGACCGAACGCATCCTTTTTGGAGCAATGTAGGTATTCAGATTTTTCTCTTCGTGAAGCAGTTTGGTGAGCTCCAGAACCTTTTTCTCACTGGCGTAGTACTGGGTTTCAAAGGTGTCTCGTTCTTCCTTCAACTGAATCCAGGCTTTCTGCAGGTCTTCGAGAGAGGTAGGCATGTCAGGATGAAGAACGGTGTACGGGACGTCTCCTTCAATAACAGGATCAATGATGATAGGAAGGATGGAAGGGTAAGGCATTAAGAGACTCTGGGAACGAGCCCGTACCCACTTAAGGTAAGGCTCGAGAGGGATAAAGTTTTTATGTCCCAAAGTCCTACTGTCCACTTTGTTCACCATTCCCCAAGCACGTGTAAACCTCTGGCGGTAACCTTGGTCTTCTTTGTCATAGTCGAAAACCAGCCCTTGGATGAGTATCTCATGAGGGTCGTCTCTTCAGGCATACCCAAATTTCCGAAGAGCAAAACACGGGTTGTAGGTGATACCTACCCTAATACCTAGCAGAGGTACGTTAGGGAACTCACCACATCGGTCAGTGATATAGATATCTGCCAAAGATCTTGAGCACCAACGGATATCAGAGTGGGTGAGAGACATCATCCTTTGAGACCAAGTCAATCTTTGCTCGTTCTTCAATGCTGACTGAGCCAGGTGTGAAGTGAACCACTTAGTGAGTAGGGGTATACAACACAAAATGGTACCTCTTTTCTTCATGGTACGGGTATGAAGGCAATGCAAGATGTCTCCTAGCAAGGTGGGTATAGGATTATGAGAGAGACAAACTTTGATGGCATTAACGTCTATAAATTGGTCCCAATTAGGAAACAGAACCAAACCATAAATGAGGAGAGCTAGCACGTCTTCGAAAGCTTGGAAATCCATGTCATCCCAGAATGAACGAGCTTTTTCCAACAGAAACTTAGCTAAAAATCCTTTAACCCCACTTCTTGTCTCCCAATTGGCTATGACGTCGTCCCTCTTCACATGTAAAGCTTCGGCGAAGACTTCAAGTTTTGGAATCCATTCTAGACCGGTAAACGGTATCTGATTAAGCACGGGCACCCCTAAGAGTAGAGAGAACTCTTCCAATGTAGGTACCAACTGATAGTTTGGAAAAGTGAAACAATGATGTACGGGATCAAAGAATTGGAATAGTACACACATCATCTCTTCTTGGAATTTGGATGTAGACAAACTGAGGAGTCATCCATACTTCTTGGTAAAAGGAGAATCCCCGGGCACTCTTGAGGCTATCTCTTGAAGTTGAGGATGTGCTTTTACAAAGCTGATTCGGATGATGTTTCTTCAGAGAGAATTCATATCCTACAAAACAAAAACAAAGATAAATTTCTAAATCCTTGAAATGGTTAGTGAGCATGCATATGATATTGATGATGTTTATGATGTTTATGTACAAGCAAACATATAAACACACAACAAACATATTCCTATGTTTCAGGCTTGCATGAGTTTGTAGGTAAGTACCCTCTTGAAGTTTTAGTTGGCTCAACCTGTCCTATAAATAATGATTGGGTTCTAAAGGATCTCAATATCACCGACCTTTCTTTTAGGCATTGTCTCAGCTCAATCAATCTTTTCTTGCGGCCGAGATATCCCAAAAGTCTAGCCTCAATGAGTGTAGTATCAAGTGTCAACCAATTTTCAGCTTTACACCGAAACTGGTTACCTCACTACGTCCTAATGGCCAAGTTTGTTCAATTAGGGTTCTAAGGTTAATTAGTGCTTCGCGAAGCCACTCACCGGCCCCGTATTCTCCTCGATTCACCACGA
This sequence comes from Vicia faba, assembly GCA_948472305.1. Lineage (NCBI taxonomy): Eukaryota > Viridiplantae > Streptophyta > Magnoliopsida > Fabales > Fabaceae > Vicia > Vicia faba. Next base: position 143,059,502 of record OX451739.1, read on the forward strand.
GGGATACCGGTACCCACAAATGCGTCACACTAACATAGCCATTGTTTCAACCATATCGGTCTACGCCGTACAGTGTCCATAATCTATTGCTATTTACCTAAAAAGGTGCCCCAAATTCGAGTGGAGGATCAAAGCAAGTCCAATACAAAGAACTGAATATAAAGCACACAAATCAAATAATGAAAGCGAGTAAATGTGATCTAACCCTAAGGTAACCCCATTTTTTTTATTTTTTCCCCATCAGAGTCGCCAGTTCTGTGATACGGTGGGAGAACTGACTAGATGTTTTGCGTTTCGATCGCACTTGTGCAGTTAGCAAGAGTTGCCACCGACTTTTCTTTTATTCAAAAGGAAAGGTAAAAAACACAGGAAAGACCTTTTGAGATTATTTATCGGGTTCGGGGGTAGATTATGAAAAGGGAAGGTATTAGCACCCTTTTCATCCATGGTTTTCCATGGGCTCTTAGTTACTCGTTTAGATCACTTGCTTTCATTTGATAGTGTGCTTGTGGTGTGGGCTTTGAAAGTATTTTGAAAAATCTCTTTGTAATGGTTCTCGTCTCTATAAGAACGTATACAAAGTTTTGTTTTCGAAAAATGGTTCAAAGATGTGTTTGTGAATCGTGTTTCGAAAAGTGTTTTGAAAAAATGTTTTGCAATGGTTCTCGTCTCTATAAGAATGTATACAAAACGTTTTTGTCTTTTTGAAAATGTTTTGAAATGAAAGTGTAGGTGTGAAAAGTTTTTATTATGAGCAAGCGAGTAACTAAGAGCGAATCTATCTATTATGGTGTAGGTGTGAAAAGTATTTATTATGGTGCTATCTTACCATTGATTTGGTAAGAAGCCCCATCGTTGGATGTGAAGGGACAGACGCGGGTCAATTTTACAATCATTGAAGGCAACTTGTGAGACGCTTTAGCAATTTTCGTAAGGGACGAGATCGTTTTAATCGAAGGCAACATCGAGGGTCATCGAGGGACTACAATCTTTTTTTATCGAAGGGTCATTGCTAGAGTATCTCATATTCGAGAGACATGATTATATTTCTGAGGCAACGAGCGAGGTTACCCTAGAGGTGCGCATGTGAAAAGTGTGTTGGTTTCAAGTTAATTTATTCTTGGATTAGGTCATCTAGAGATTGATTTTTGAATCTTGCCATACACGCCTAATTACTATACAGTATATGGAAAACAGTAAATTGCGGGAATTGAAATTCTACGCTATTACAAAATATTCGGGAATGGGGGGTACAATTTTTACAAATGGGGATGAATCAAATGACATAGAAATGTCAGAATATCAAACAATACAACCAAATTGAATTTTGTGCGATTTAATTAAAGCTAGGATAATTCATGAAAATAATATTAACAAAATATGAAATGCTAAATATTTACCTGGAAAAAAAGAAGGTAAAACCTATTCTAAAAAATAAAAATAATTGATTAAATTAAAATCTTTATTTTTTTTGTATTTTTTTATTAATTGTATAAATAAATTTAAAGAAAGAAAACAAACTAAGTTAATTTTTTTGATGTTTTATTAAATGTAAAAATTAATCAAAACATGTTTATATAAAAAAAAAGAAAATGATAAAAATTAATCACAAAAACTTAAATCAAATTAATGAAAATGTATTTTATGTTTTATTTAGTAAATTGCATAACAAATAAAATATAAGAAGGAAACAAATTAAAAAAAACAAGAAGCAATGGGCTTAAGGAAGTTTAGGGATGAGGCCCAAAGAAAAGGGTGTTATTCTTGCTGTAACCACAACAAAACGAAAGGGGGGGGGGTATGGCCAGCGAAACAGATGGGCTTAGGGGAATACAAGCCCAAACTTCTAACTCTGTTTAATTGTTAGATTAGGGGACAAAAAGGAATTAGGGTTCTGAAACCCTTTGTTCACAGTGGTGCCGCTCTCGTCTCTTCCGCTCATCCCTGTATCAATATTTGCTCATATTGATGAAACCTCTAAATCTCTCACTAACCATCCCTGTTTCACGAGAAAAATTGCTCTCTTTATCATTATCTCACCATGATTCGCGTTTTCTGAAAACCCTAAGTTCGGATTCGGTCCTAAACCTAAAAGAAATGGAATCGGTTCGTCTGATCTTCCCCCCCCCCCCCCCCCCCCCCAACTCTCAGTCGCTGGAACGCCGCATCTCTTGCCTCCCTAATCTAGTTTCTAGTGGTTTTCTTTAAAAAAAGGGTGAGATTCTGTTATTCTTAAAGCTTAATGATTTATTGATTTTCATCTTGTTATGTTTTCTGCTAATTAACTTGCTCTTTTAAATGCATGAAAATACATGATTATGGAAGATTTGGAAAGAGAGGGAAACCCTACCTGTTGAAGTTCTTTCTGTGAAATGGAAAGGGGCGGCGAGACTGAGGGCGACCCTCCTTGGTGGCCGGAGCTTCATGGGGGAGGAGATGAGGATACCGCCTTGGTGTTTCTGACTCTTTGGTAACTTTTCTTCTTCCTTTGAATGATGGTGATATTGGTTATCTGGGATGTTTGGCTTTGTTTTTTGGAATTTTGGGTTTGATGATTCTTCTGGTTTCTTCTGAGTTTGTCACAGTTTTTGCCTTTGAAACTTGTTACAAGTTTTTTTTGAGTTTGATGATGTTTCTTTCTTTGGTCGTTTATGGCTTGGATACTGCGTTTGAGATTTGGAGATGGTGACTGGTTTTTGAGAGTTTTGATACTGATTCTGTTCGCTTGATGGTTAACAATTTTATTGTTTTGAGATTTGTTCTAAGCTTGTTACAGGTTTGGTTGATGATGTTACTGGTTTGCTGTTAGTTCTGATGTCTCAGTTTGAGACTTGTTCCAGTTTTTTGGGATGTTGTTTTGGATTCGTGGCTTTGAGGTTTTGACAGTTTGTTTGCCTTTTGGTTTTGGAGGTTTGATGATTTTTTGTATTTTGATAATGGTTCAGATTTGAGACCTGGTTTTTGATTATGGTGTTTTTGTTGTTGGGAGTTTTACAGGTTTTGCTGTTGGAGACTTGTTTTTGATGATGGTTCAGATTTGTGTTTTTTGTTGAGTTTTCTTTTGGCTTGTCAACTGTGTTTGTTTCTATTGACCTTCTTCCTGTTATATTGACTCTCTTTCTGCTATCTCTATTCAAAATGGTGGGAAACCAACAATTTTGAATATTTTAACATATTGTTCTTATGGCTTTTTGGTGGCAGTTTTGTTTTCTAGCAACTTCTATGCAACTTGTGACAGGCAGGGCAGCAGGGCTGTGTATCCCAATAACCTAGGTGACTTCTTTCCTCTATTCTCTCTCAATGACAATAGGAAAGCAAATTGCTTTTTGCCCCTTTTTTCCAATTCTGAAAAGTTTGCAAAGGAAAATGATGATTTTATGCTTCTTGAACAAGTTTCTTTGTTTGACTTAGCATCTTATGTTGTCATACTTATGCCTTTTGTTGATGCTGTCTACTGCTATATTGCTGCCTCGTTTTTGTTGATGTTGTTTGCATTTTGTTTGGACAAAGCTGTTTGTTTGGATTTTGGGGCTGCTGTTTGTTGTTTACCATATTGCTGTTTGTTTGGTTCAGTTTGCAATATTTGTTTGGGCAATTTTGTTTGATTTGCACTGCTGTTTGCTTTAGTTTACACATTTGTTTGTTTGGACAACTTTGCTTGCCTTTGGACAGTTTTGTAGCATTTCTTGGACAGTTTTGTAACATTTGCTTGTTTGGACAACTTTGTAGCATTTCTTTTCCTCTTTCTTTTTGTGAACTAAGAAGAATAATCTTCTTGTGATTTGAAAATAGAGGAAATAAATTATGATGAATTAAAATGGCCTTCTGATTCCACTTTGCAAACTTTAATGATGAATAACATTTAAAATCTGTGTTTATGCCCAAATGATTTTGTACTAATCACATTTTCTTTCTTTTATTTTCATGTGAGCAAAATGGAGATGACAAAGCAAGGAAGGCAAGAACTTTAGGGCAAGCAAGGAAGTCTTGGAGATAAAAAGAATTAGACACGACTTCAATCCTTAGACAAACTTAGACATAGATTAGTTCTCCTAGGCCAAACATTTATTTGGATCTCCTTTGTAATTTAGAGAGAAACATTCTTGTATTGTAATTACTGATTGTATCAATTCATTTTCAAATACGATAAGTTGTAAAACCTAAAGTATTTAAAAGAATAAATTGTTTTGCAACAATATATGAAATTGGAGAAAATCATGTGAAATGTTCTGGTGTTACTTGAAATCCTTGATCAACAATAACTTGTAATTTTCTCTTCGCATCCTAATTGATTTTTTTTTTTAAATTCCCAATCAAGATATTTGAAACAAAAGCTCCAGTCTTGGTAACTTAAATCCCAATAATTCTGTAATCTTGCAACTGCATTCCAAACAAACACGCACTGTATATTCCATTTCCTAACCAGGTAAATATTTTAAAAGACGCAAACCATCTGGTTAACCTGGATCAAACAATCATGAGTGTCCTACATGAAAGTCTTAAATTCTTGTCCCAAACAGATCATGCTCTGAGAACAAACGTTGTCTTTTCAGTAAACTTGAGAAAACACGAAGATCTGTGAAAACCAATTGAATCTTTTTGAGAATTCATTTTCTTTTGAGAATTGCAAGAAAAACCCTAATTACTAGTTTACTGCCACAGAAGAGAATCTGTCTGGTCGATTTCTGAGCCAACTTGATTATTTGAGAGACCCTAGGGTTGTGTCTTCTATGAAAAATGGGAGGACAAATTTTGGGGTACAACACTGTGTATGGGGCAAGGGCCCGTACCAAGAAGGATGATCGTCAGTCCGTTAATGTTGTCCGGATTTCCAATCCAACTCCTGCTCAAAGACCATCTTCCAATCATCAATGGTTTCAGGCTCCACCAAGACAATTCACAAGGATATGAATGTCACTATCCCAAGCCTTACAACACCCGTTAAAGGCTAATTTGGTGACATTACGCGATCCTCCGGCCAATCCAGATACCTCTTCACCAAAGTATAATCCGAATGCCAAATGTGCATATCAGTCAAATAGTCCCGGGCATGAGACTGACCAATGCTGGGCACTGATGAATAAAATTCAAGACTTAATAGACAACAAGGCCATTGAATTTTATCCTCCTCCAACTCCGAATGTAATCACCGCCCCTATGCCAAATCATGGCAAGGGTGTCAATGCTGTTGAAGATACCATTTTTGTTTCCTCCGTCGAAGACTTGACTACTCCGTTAACCACTATTAAAAGAATCTGTTGAAAGCCGAGATTTTCCCTGGCTATTTGAAGGACTGTGTTTGCTGTGCCAAACAACTCAAAGGATGCAAAGGGCTGAAGGAAGGCATTTAATGTTTGATGAATAGCCATGAGATCCTATTTGAGAAGACTTCGTCCACCAAAAGTTTGACCAATAAGATTGAAGACCTCTTCATCATAACTATCTCAAACAAGCTTCTTAGGATCTCCTCCAAGGGTCCTATCAGGATTTCAAATGAACTGACTGTTTCTCATCTAATAATTACCGCTCCCGGACCAGTTCCATACTCTTCCAACAAAGAAGTGCCATGGAACTATGGTGTTGATGTGTTTTACCATGGGATAAAGCAAGATGCTTGGATTGAAGAGAATAAAGCTGTTTACATTGGTAACATTACTGGCTCTAGTAAGGTGACCAGAATTAGGAGAATCTTTTCACCCAACATCTCACCACCAGTTGCTACAAAGGCACCTGTTCGCATCACCACTACTAAGCCTATTGCTGACACAAGGGGAAAAGAGAAGGTAGTTGAGCCTGTTGAGATTGAGATACCCGCAAAAGACATTGCTGATGGGGAACCTTCCGCTTGAGAAATGGATGAGATCTTGAAAATTATAAAAAGGAGTGATTTCAAGATTGTGGAGCAGTTGGGGCAAACCCCTTCCAAGATTTCCATGTTATCTTTGCTACTTTGTTCCAATGCTCATGCTCGGGCGTTAATCAAATTATTGAAGAAGGATCATGTCCCTCATGATACCACAACTAACCAGTTTGAAAATTGTGTGGCAAGCTTGATGGCCGATAGTGGTTTAGGGTTCTCAGATGCTGATCTGACGCTGCTGGGAAAGAACCATAATAAAGATCTGCATGTTTCTGTCGAATGTAAGGGGACTACCCTAGCACACGTTCTGGTTGACACTGTCTCTTATTTAAACGTGATACCTAAGGGGGCTTTGGACCTTTTAGACTGTGAAGGACTAGTTTTAAAACCAAGGGATATTATTGTGAGGGCTTTCGATGGGTCCAAAAGGACAGTTCATTGAGAGGTGGATCTCCTGATCAAGGTGGGCTCACAGATTTTCAACTCTACTTTCTACATCATGGATATCTGTCCTGCCTACTCCTGTTTGTTGGGTCGTCCTTGGATCCATGGAGCAGGGGCAATAATGTCAACTCTTCATCAAAAACTCAAGTATCCGGTTAAAGGAAGGATTGTCACTGTCTGTGGTGAGGAAGAGTTCATGGTAAGCCACCTCAAATCTTTCAAATATGTGGAGATGGATAGAAAATTTATAGAAACCCCGTGTCAGGCTTTTGAAGTTGTGCCACCAATGATTGCTACTGCCAAATGTTCCTATGATGTGTCCAAAGCTGGTAAGGTCGTACCAAAGATAGTTTCATTCAAAGATGCTCATGCTGCAGATGAAGAAGGAAGCTGCGATACTTGGGGGCAACTCCTCGAGATCTCATTCAAAGCATACAAATGTGGTTTAGGTTTCACTATCAAGGCTCAGAAGGAAGTGAGACGCGCTCGTGCAGGGAAGCCCCCTCTCCGTATTGGAAGTCATGAAGTTAACGCTGTAGGTGAATCTGACGATGAATGTGCATTTGAAGATTGGGTATATCCTACTACAACAGAACTCAACAATTGACAAGCAAAGGAATCCGTTCCCATCTCCTTAATTGAGGAGTAATCACTTGTTTATTGCTTTCTTTTAATTCAAGAACATTTTGTCTGTAATACTAAACAATGACTTTTAAGCCACGTGTCTGGCCTGAGGCACTTTGGTCCATTTGTCAAGGGTTTTATTTATGTTCATCTTATCATATGATCATTCAATACAAATCATTGGACTTTTGCATTCGAACTTTTGTGCTTATTGTCTTTCTTTTCTTCAAATACATTTTTCAAAATAGACATGTATCTTACATGCACACATACACACTCTTGCAGTTCCTCATACACTCTGGATTTCATTGCTAATGACTCTACTATTGTCGACTTTGACTTTGAACATCCAATTAACCAACCCAAAGATGAAAGCGAAGAAGATTGTGAAATACTGGGAGAACTAGCCAGACTTCTACTACAAGAGGAAAAAGCTATTCAGTCGCACAAAGAGTTAGTTGAAGTCATCAATCTAGGCACCGAGACAGACAAGAAAGAGGTCAAGATTGGCGCTAACTTGGAAAGTAGTGTCAAAAGCATATTGGTTCAGATGTTTCATGACTATGTGGAAGTGTTTTCTTGGTCGTATGAAGATATGCCAGGGTTGGATACCGACATTGTAGTTCATTATTTGCCGACAAAGGAAGATTGTCCTCCTGTCAAACAAAAAGTTCGTCGCGTGAGACCTGACATGTCTGAAAAGATAAAAGCTGAAGTGATGAAACAATTTGATGCATGATTCCTATCTGTGATGTCTTATCCCCAATGGGTTGAAAATGTGGTGCCAGTACCGAAGAAAGACGGAAAAGTTTGCATATGCATAGATTATAGGGATCTGAATAGGGCAAGCCCCAAGGATGACTTCCCTATACCTCATATTAATGTCTTGGTCAATAAAATTTCTCAGCATAAATTCTTCCCTTGGTTTCTCCAGCTATAATCAAATTAGGATGGCTCCTGAAGACATGGAAAATACCACTTTCGTTACACAATGGGGCACCTTTTGTTACAAGGTCATGCCGTTCGGATTGAAGAATGCAGGGGCAACATATCAAAGGACTATGGTAGCTTTGTTTTATGATATGATTCATCATGAAATAGATGTATATGTGGATGATATGATTGCAAGATCACAAACTAAAGAAGAACATCTCAATCACCTATACAAGCTATTCGAGAGGCTGAAAAAATACAAGTTGAGGTTGAACCCTAACAAGTGCACATTTGGAGTACGATCTGGAAAGCTTATAGGTTTTATTGTCAGTGGTAAAGGCATCGAAGTCGATCCTGCCAAGGTAAAGGCCATCCAAGAAATGCCAGTCCCCCACTCGGAAAAAGAAGTTAGAGGATTCTTGGGTCATCTTAACTACATCGCCCGCGTCATATCTCACTTAACTGCTACTTGTGAGCCAGTCTTCAAACTCTTGAAGAAAGATCAAGTAGTTAGATGGAATGATGAATGCCAAGCTGCCTTCAAAAAAATCAAAGAATATCTGCAAGAACCTCCTATTCTCATGCCTCCAGTTGAAGGAAGACCCTTGATCATGTGCTTGACGGTGCTACAGAATTCTATGGGATGTGTTTTGGGCCAACATGACGAGTCTGGCCGAAAAGAGCAGGCTATTTAGTACCTCAGCAAAAAGTTTACCGACTATGAAACCAGATATTCACTACTCAAGAAAACTTGCTGGGCTCTGGCATGAACTGCTCGCCGGCTAAGACAATATATGTTGACTCATACCACTTTACTGATTTCTAAGATGGACCCAATCAAGTACATCTTCAAGAAACCTGCTCTTTCCGGACAGATAGCCAGATGGCAAATGATCTTGACTGAGTATGATATTCAATACACAATGCAAAAGGCCATCAAAGTAAGCGTATTAGAAGATCATTTGGCCCATCATGTTGTTGATGATTATCAGTCTATGAACTTTGACTTTCCGGATGAGAACATCATGCTAGTGACCGACTGCACGAAACCTGGACCGTATGACAGACCTAAACAAGGATCTCGATGGACTATGGTCTTCGATGGGGCTTCCAATGCTCTGGGTAACGGAATTGGTGTTGTGATCATATCCCCTGAAGGTTGCCATACTCCTTTCACTGCCAGACTATGCTTCGATTGTACGAACAACATGGCTGAATATGAAGCATGCATTTTGGGTCTGAAGGTTGCCATTGATTTTAGGATCAATCATTTGAATGTATTTGGGGATTCCGCTCTAGTGGTTAGCCAAGTAAAAGGATATTGGGACACTAAGCACCCTAATCTCATCCCTTACAAGGAACTTGTTCTATCTTTGATTCCTTACTTCGAAGAGATCACCTTTGAACACTTCCCTGGGGAAGAAAATCAGCTAGGAGACGCCTTGGCAACAATGTCTTCCACGTTTAAGGTCAAATAGGACAACGAAGCTCCTATGATTACAATTGAAAAATTTGACGAACCTGCACACTGCTATGAGCTCGACACTGACACAAAAAAGCCATGGTACCATGAGGTGAAGAGATATCTTAAAGCACAAGAGTACCCTGAAGGAGCATCCATCAATGACAGAAAGTTCTTACGAAGATTTTCAGCCAAATTCTTCCTAAGTAATGGGATCTTGTACAAACGCAACCATGACTCTACTCCACTCTGATGTGTGGACAAGAAGGAGGCAGAGGAAATTATGAAAGACATGCATGATGGTCTCTTTGGGACTCACTCTAGCGGACATACTATGACCAAGAAGATTCTGAGAGCTGGTTACTATTGGTCAACAATGGAGACTGATTGCCATCAACATTCAAGAACTTTCCATAAATGCCAAATATATGCTGACAAGGTCCATGTGCCTCATATCCCTCTGAACATCATGACCGCTCTGTGGCTACTTGCAATATGGGGCATTGACATGATTGGAGAGATCAAGCCCACTGCTTCCAATGGATATCACTTCATTCTTGTCGCTATCGATTATTTTACCAAAAGGGTCGAAGCCGCCTCGTTTGCCCCAGTCACAAAGAACGTGGTATCCAGATTCATCAAACATAACCTTATATGCTGCTATGGTATCTGTTATGCCCCAAAATTTACCCTCTTTATTTCGACCTTTTTGGATTACATTTCATTATTACATACATGTATATAATTGGTTTTATGGTTATGGAATCAAGGTATATTTAGCAAGCTTCTTCAGGTTACAAGTGATGTTTATTTCGTCAATGGATGTTCTCAGAGTATTTTTCATGCTGAAATTTCGAAGTAACCCTACTATCTAGGTTCCTTCTTGCAGCCCTACTATCCAGGCTTTCATTTCGAAGTAACCCTACTATCCAGGTTCCTTCTCATTGCCATACTATCCAGACTTTCATTTCGAAGTAACCCTACTATCCAGGTTCCTTCTCATAGCCCTACTATACAGGCTTTTATTTCGAAGTAACCCTACTACTCAGGTTCCTTCTCATAGCCCTACTATCCAGGCTTTCATTTCGAAGTAACCCTACTATCCAGGTTCCTTCTTATAACCCTACTATCCAGGATTTCATTTCTAAGTAACCCTACTATCCAGGTTCCTTCTCATAGCTCTACTATCCAGCCTTTTATTTCGAAGTAACCCCACTACCCAGGTTCCTTCTCATATCCCTACTATCCAGGCTTTCATTTTGAAGTAACCCTACTATCCAGGTTCCTTCTTGCAACCCTACTATCCAGGCTTTCATTTCGAAGTAACCATACTATCCAGGTTCCTTCTCATAGCCCTACTATCCAGGCTTTCATTTCGAAGTAACCTTACTATCCAGGTTCCTTCTCATAGCCATACTATCCAGGCTTTCATTTCGAAGTAACCCTACTACTCATGTTCCTTCTTATAGCCCTACTATCCAGACTTTCATTTCAAAGTAACCCTACTACCCAGGTTCCTTCTTATAGCCCTACTACTCAGGCTTTCATTTCGAAGTAACCCTACTATCCAGGTTCCTTCTCATAGCCCTACTATCCAGGCTTTTATTTTGAAGTAACCCTACTACCCAGGTTCCATCTTATAGACCTACTATCCAGGCTCCTTTTCATTAATTACTTGACGCAGTTTTGCATGGACTTATCCCGAGAAAGCCCTATACAGGTTCCTTCTCTTTTATCTCCGGACAACAGTTTACCACACTGTAAAACCTGGACCCGACCAAATATAGTCGATTTCATATTTCCCCAGTAAGTCGTTGTGAAGCCTGGATTCTGACCAGATAGCAGTTCACTCCCATCTCTTCAATCAAGTGATGATTCCCCAGTAGAGTAACAGACAATTGAAGCTCCTAAAACTCTATGTTCCAAGACAGAGACCAACATTCCTCAGTGGAGTCCTCCCTAACAGCAAGAGCAGGAATTCCCATAAAGGGATATCTCATAAAATAATCATTATTCTGGATGGCATCTTTAAGCCCATCTTCGACGACTCTCCGTCATATTCTCTAGATGGCGTCTCTAAGCCCATCTCCGACGATCTTCCGCCATCTTCTTCAAATGGCATCTGTAAGCCCATTCCCAACATTATCTACACAGTCAAGTATATTTTAGACGAGTGCAAATTTTTGGGCACTCTAGTATTCAATAATATTCCACCTTCAGATCACGAAAGGCAGACTAGCCAATCTACATCTCCAGGTTTAAGAAGATTGAACAGGGGCAGCTGTTGTACCCCAAAATTTACCCTCTTTATTTCGACCTTTTTGGCTTACATTTCACTATTACATACATGCATATTATTGGTCTTATGGTTATTAAATAAAGGTATATTTAGCAAGCTTCTTTAGGTTACAAGTGACGTTTATTTCGTCAATGGATGTTCTCAGAGTATTTTTCATGGTGAAGATCGGTTCGCTGTTTCGCAATGATTCGGGGTTCAAAGATTCACGATTCAAACCCGGCACGTCATATTTAGGTATTCTTTTTCTAAGATATCTCTGATAACGTATTATCAAATTCAGGTACGGCTCGAGAGCCAATTCTTTTAAGAAGATCTCCGAATATGTGAGTTTTCTCGAAGAAATATGGTAAAAAAATGTGCTGAAAGTGCAGTTTTGACGCACTAAAAAATTCATAACTTGAAGATCGTGGCTCGTTTTGAACCCGTTCCAGTGGCAAAAATTCCGTATTGATGTCATCTACTCTTTCATCTCTCACGGATGGAAGCCAATTTCGATCAGAAGGTCTTCAAAAATGCGGATTTATCAAGTATTTTTATACAGAAAATTTGTGACAGAAGTTTATTTGCATCATGTTCAGAAAATCATAACTTGGTCGATTTTCATCGTATTGAGCTGGTTCCGGTACCAAAATTTCATAAATTGAGTTGACTACGTTTTTACAAGAGGTATCGAGTTCGAAAGATATCCAAAAGGCCTTCGTTTTTTGCCTAGAATGCACGTGACGCGCCGAAAATCCTGAATGCTGAATAATATTTCATCTGGGTCGAAATTTTGAAAATTCATAACGGTCAATTTTTATCGGATCGGGTCCATCTTTTTACATAAGGTTACTGACTCAGAGATCTACAACTTTTCTTCCAAAATCGAGACCATATTCTTCTCCGATCAATACCAGTTCTTTATTGAAGAACGTGTCAGAGTTGACACTGGAGCCCAAAATAAGTTTGTCTGAGGCGAAACTTCAAAAATTCATAACTAATTCACCTTTTATCTGATTGAGCCTATTTTCGGACAGGAGTTAGTTCTCGATGTTGGATATATTTTGATTTCACATTTCAAGTTCAAAAATTGCTCTTAAATCCCTGCTATTTAGCCTGGAACGTGACAGACTCAAGTGAATAAAAATTTGCACTATTGCTTGTGGTTATTAGAGGCCCAATTGCACATTTAAAGCCCATATTTTTTCTCTAATTTCCATTATATAATCTCATTCTTTTCACACGAAAAAAAACATTTTCCAAAACTCTGTCAAAATATCAAATTCTTTCAAGAACCCTAAAAATCTTGAAATCCTTGTTATAAACCTCATCTCACTACAAACAAGCTACCCTCGTTACAAACCCACATCTCACTACTTTCACTACTTCTCCAGTAAGGGTAAGACTGGTTTGATCTCCATGATCCAAAGGGTGTAGAAGTATTCATACATGTCATATCGGTTTTAACATTAGAAAATTTCATATATTTATTTTCTTTGTATTTCATGGTATACTAATTTGTTTAATGCGTTCATGAGATTGAACACTACAGGTTTGAACCATCTAATGGTCCCATGCAGGTTTATTACAGAACGTTGAGACCAAAACACTAAAACAGAACAACAACCAATGCATGGCTCATGGCAAGGCAGGCATCCTATGAAGGTTAAGGGCGTGAGTACAACACTCACTCCTATTGATTTTGGTTTTCTTCCTTTTTATTTATCCTTTTACCTATTTTCATTCTTTCGGTTTAAAACCTTTTTCATAAAACTTAACATTTTTCACAAAATATTGATTTTTCCTAATAAACTCAAATAATTAATTTTAGGTTTTTAATTTAATTTTAGGTTTTTAATTTAATTTTAGGTTCAACATCCACCCCGGCATTTTCATTATTTGTTTTTGGTTTCTAACCAATTCGTCTTTTCCAATCTTAAATTCACTTAACCACAAAACTTTTTTCACAAACCTTTTTTTACAAAAAAAACTAATTTAATTTTTAGGTTAATTAATTTTAGATTTTTTAACTTTTTTTTTTTAAAATTAACCTTTTTTTAATTCAGATTAATTAGGTTTTAGGTATTTTAACTAACTTTTTTCAAAATTAATATTTTTTTATTAATTAAAATTAATTAAATTTCTTAGGTTTATTTAATTAATTAACATAAATCATTTTTTTCATAAAAAAACACCAAAATATTTTCTTTTCTATTTTTATCTTATTTTTATTTTCGTAGATAAAGTGTATTGGGCGCGTTCAACTGTAATAACGTAGCTTTACTTTTCCTGCTTTTTTTTTATCATTATCATGTAATTGCTTTCAGGATGTAATAGTTTTAGGATTTCTTTTCCGCACTCTTCACTATTATGCAACTGCCCTAAAGCTTTGTAATAGCCTAAGTTTATATTTCCGCCTTTACCTTCAGCTACTATATTTTATGCAATACTTAGATTAATAGGATTGTATAGAAAGACAAAAATGAACGATAGAAAACCCTAATTGCAAGATAAATAACTGAACTGAATTATTTACACACTCGCACCTCTAGGATAACCTCAGTTGTTGCCTTCGGAAAATAATGGTCATGTCCCTCGAACATAGGGATATCTTAGCAAAGACATTCAATCTAAAAGTCATCATAAAGATCATAGTCCCTCAATGTCCCTCGAGTTGCCTACGAGAAATGATCTTGTCCCTCGATGTTGCCTACAAATATATGATGACAGTCCCTTCGAACTGCTAAGGTATCCCTATATGTTGCCTTCTATGACCATAACGATGACCCGCGTCTGTTCCTCACACATCCAACGATAGGGTTACCTACTCACGAATAGTAGGATAACACTGTCTAAAGTATAGGGAGAAAAGAACGACCTTTTCGAGTATAAGTAGATAAGTTTTTAGATGCTTGCTCAAAACAACTTTTTGCACCTACACAAAAATATTTCAAAAAACACTTTCAAAAACATTCGCCTTGTCAACACTCTTAAGGACTGATACAAGAGTTATCACAAAGCGAATCGCCGCACTAAGGCATTTTCAAAACAATTTTCAAAACACACAAAGCACAAGCAATTTAAAAACATGAGCTAGCATCTAAAAGCCCGTAGAAAACTACGGATGGAAAGGGTGCTAACACCTTCCCTTTCCATAATCTACCCCCCTTACTCAGAAACATCTCGAAAAAGGTTTTTGTGTTCTTTTTCCTTTTCCATTGTTGGATGAAATAAAGTCGATGACGACTCTTGCTTACTGCGACATTTGCGAACAAAAAACGCAAACCAGTATTAACAATCAGTTATGCCACCTTATCACAGAACTGGAGACTCTGCTGGGGAATTACGATTTATAAAAGTGGGGGTATACCTTAGTGTGATACGGTGGCAGAACCGACTATTTTTACTGGTTTGGGTTTTGCGTTTTTTGTTCTCAAAATGTCGCGGTAAGCAAGATTCGCCACCGACTTTTATTTCATCCAACAAAGGAAAAGGAAAAAGAACAGAAAAACCTTTTTTCGAGAATGTTTCTGAGTAGAGGGGTAGATTATGGAAAGGGAAGGTGTTAGCATCCTTTCTATCCATGGTTTTACATGGACTCTTAGGTACTTTCTCATCTTTTTAAAATTGCTTGGGTGTGTGCTTGTTTTGAAAAAGTTTTACTTCGTGATAACCCTTGTATCAGTCCTTAAAGGTGTGACGAAGTTTGTTTTGAAAGGTGTTTGTGTAAAAAATTTTGTTGAGCAAGTACTTAAGATTCTACCTACTCGAAAAAATATGGTTCATTCTCGCTTACTTTAGACAATGCTATCCTACTATTAAGGAGTAGGTAACCCCGTCGTTGGAGTTTGTAAGGGACGTTTGAAAGGGACAAGTACAGTCACCTGAGCAATGGGTTGGAAACTTTAGTAGTAACCCTAGAGTCTTAAGATTTTTCCGAAGCAACATTTACGAGGCAAAATTCAAATGGGACATTTGATCTTTTAGACAAGAGGGCAATCACTAAAATCTCCTATGCCTAAATGACTATTTTACCAAAGGCAACCGAAGTGAGGAAAACCCTAGGAGTGGATATGTGCATGTGAATTTTTTCAGTTAATTAGTCTTTGCGCATTAGGTGATCTACCGTTTTAATTTTCAAGCATTCTTCCCATACAATCCTATTAACCATGCATCTAACTGTTAAAGATTTGCAAGAATTTAAAGTGCGATAAAATAAACCTAGCTATTACAAGGCTTCGGGGAGGGGGATTAATTACATAACCAAAAAATCGGGGAAAAGCGATAAGTAAATACCCTAATTTAAAGCTATTACAAACCATTGGAAGTTACAAAAATAATGAAAAATAATTAAGACGTGCGGCGAGTTAAATGCGAGGACGCTTAAAAATAACCTAAAACCCTAATTGAGGAAAAAAAGTTTTTTTTGTGCATTTTTATTTAAGAAAACAATTAAATTGACAATTGATTAAGCCCTAATTTCTAATTAGTTTTATTTACAAAAAGAATTAAATGAACCTAGTTTCTAATTATTTTTAATTATGTAAAAAAGAAATTAAATTAACCTAATTTACTAATTAATTCAAAATAAATATTTTATAAAAAAATGATCTTTTTGTTATTTGTTGATTTTATGATAAATTAAAAAAAAGTAATTAATTTTTGATGAAAAGAAAATAATTAACAAATTAATTAAAATAAAAGAAATAAAAAAGAAAGAATTAAAAATGGGCCTGTGGTGTATCGTTGAAGGAGGGTGTATTTCTGAATTTTCCAGGCCCAATAGCACTGAGCCCAGTCAATGCGCCTGATCCCATGGAGTGTTGACTTGAGGGTGCATCATGGTCTCTCATTTGGAGTGTGTTGGATCTGATGCTATGCTGATCAAGTGGATGGGTGTAAAGGTGCAAGGTACACGCGTGGAATTGTGAAGCATTGGACCTGCAAGTGAAAAGTGATAAAATAAAGAAATTTGTAGGGACCTGGGATCGAACCCAGGTCCTTATACTCACCACCAACACGCCTCACCACTGGGCCAACTCGCTTTGTTGAATAAATACTGAAAACAAGATATAATATAGAAAACAAAATGGGTAGTGGAAAGACACGCGCGAAATTTCAAATGGCCTAATGGTTGGCTGCCACATAAGCTTATTCTACCTTCCTCCGTCGCATTAGATAACGACCCTATACCCACGGGCATCTCCCATGGCTAGAAACCTGTAATATCTCAAAACATGATACAAGCATGATAAATCACTTATGAATACATTAACCAATTCGTTTGACCTCACGAACACGATGACACCCTTTATTTAGGCTAATTTCACCTGTGGACAAAAACCCTAAAAATGCAAGGTAAACCCTAGCAATGGAAGATACGCGTATAGGCTTCAAAAATGCAATTAAACTATTCAGTTAGCTTGCAAACATGATAATAAACACATATATGCCATTAAAATATGCTCATAATGCGTGAATCATAGTAATCGAATCTCAAAAATATGGCAAAGTGTGTGAGGCCTGGAGGCAGATTCTGGGCGTGAGAGGGCTGGCTATTGATTGAGATAGCCTCCAGAGACGTCCAACAAACGATTGGCAACACTGGGATGACTTGAGATGGCCTATGGAATGAAAACCGAATCACAATCTTCTTTGAATTTTTTGAACTTGCTCTGCCTCCTTCACCACTGCTAACCCTTGTCTTATGCCTTGTACATGTTTATTATATATCCTAGAACGAATTAGGGTTATAAAACTGGATTGTATCTTTGCAATTATGGAAGATTTTATTTGATTTCCATGCCATATGCAAACTTTCTATATTGAGCCAAATTATCCCTTTCTTGTACCAATCATGCTAGATTCAATTTGGCCTTGATATTTCAACATATTTTGATTGCAAACCTGTCAAAAAGTCATATCAAAACAGATCTTTGATATTATTTACCAATTATTTGATTTAATTCAATTTTTAATTAATAAAAATCCCAATAAAATGGAAAATGAAGCAAATAACACGTGGATGGATATTTGGGTCGTGGATCATGCTACAAGTGAGGTGCAATAATGAAATGCTAGGCCCATTTAGTAAAAAAAATGCATTTTTGAGCATATTTGACTTTTGGCAATTTTGCAAAAAAGGTCAATTTGACAAGGCATATCTCTTCCAATTTTAACCCTAGAGATGTGTTCTTGGACTTTTAGAAAGCTTACGATGTCCCCTAAGCAACCCTTTTGGTCCCATCTCAATTGGATCTTTCATGTTCATGTAAGAAGCTTTGACCCAGAAGGTGTTTTCGTTGACTTTTCAAAAAGACCTATAATGTAGAAATTCATATCTTTTGATGAATGCATATTGTTAACTTGTGGGTTGAAGATGAATTGTAGGGAATTGCATCCTCTTCAAAATGAGCCTTGGATGGAATTTTTTTGATAAAGTATGTGGAAGTTATGCTTGGTCAAAGTTTGATTGACTTTTCCTCAGAAACCCTAATTTAGCAACTTTTGGATTTTGATGAATTTAGGGCATTCCTTGAAGAATCATGATCAACCATTGATAAAATTATGGATATCACTTCAAAGTGTTGATGTTGACCAAAAATCTTGAAGTTTGACTGTATGTGGGCCACAATTGACTTTTGACCTAATACAATCGATTCTCAAGCATCTGAGTAGTTGACTGAGAAAACTTCTTGTGCCGTGCTTGAAATTTGACATTGAGGGTTTTTAGAACATATTAGGACCATGGAGATAATATGAGGTCTTTGGAGTCCACCTATCTTGATGAAAATGGAAACCCTAATTTGAGACACACTGCCTTAGGAGAGAGTTTGCCTGGTCAACTCTTGGGCATCCTTGAGGAAGTTGAGGATCTCAGTGGGCAAGTGTTGAGTAAAATGAGAGGGAAAATTTTAGGGTACAACAGTTGCCCCTGTTCAATCTTCTTAAACCTGAGGATGTAGATTGGCTCGTCTGCCTTTCGAGATCTGAAGGTGGAAGATGATTGAACACTAGAGTGCCCATAAATTTGAACTCGCATGAAGTGATACTTGATTTATGATACAGGGAATGGGATTATAGATTCCATTTGGAAGTTGCTAGAGAATTGTCGAATATGGGCTTATAGATGCCATCCAAGATGTGACGGAGTACCGTCGGAGATGGGCTTAGAGATGCCATCTAGAGGATGTTGATTTCCTGAGATATTCCTTCGATGAGAGTCCCTGCTCCTGCCGTTAAGGAGGAATCTACTGAGGAATGTTGGTATCTGTCTTGGGAGAAATAGAATTCTAGGAGCTTCAGTTGTCCGTTACTCTACTGGGGAATTAACTCTGGAGGTGAACTGCATATCTGGTCAGCATACAGGCTGCATCGCGACTTACTGGGGAAATGTGAAATTGACTGAAATTGGTCAGGTCCAAGTTTTACTGTGTTGTAAACTGTCGTCAGGAGGTAAGAGAAAAGAAACCTGGATGGTAAGGTTATGAGAAGGAACCTGGATAGTAGGGTTACTTCGAAGTGAAAGCCTGGATAGTAGGGCTGTGAGAAGGAACCTGGATAGTAGGGTTACTTCGAAATGAAATCCTGGATAGTAGGGCTGTGAGAAGGAACCTGGATAGTATGGTTACTTTGAAATGAAAGCCTGAATAGTAGGGCTGTGAGAAGGAACCTGGATAGTAGGGTTACTTCGATATGAAAGCCTGGATAGTAGGGTTGTGAGAAGGAACCTGGGTAGTAGGGTTACTTCGAAATGAAAGCCTGGATAGTAGGGCTATGAGAAGGAACCTGGATAGTAGGGTTACTTCGAAATGAAAGCCTGGATAGTAGGGCTGTGAGAAGGAACCTGGATAGTATGGTTACTTTGAAATGAAAGCCTGGATAGTAGGGCTGTGAGAAGGAACCTGGATAGTAGGGTTACTTCGATATGAAAGCCTGGATAGTAGGGTTGTGAGAAGGAACCTGGGTAGTAGGGTTACTTTGATATGAAAGCCTGGATAGTAGGGCTATGAGAAGGAACCTGGATAGTAGGGTTAATTCGATATGAGAGCCTGGATAGTAGGGCTGTGAGAAGGAACCTGGGTAGTAGGGTTACTTCAAATCTATAATGTAGATTAGTTGACCCGTTTGGTTTCGGGAACTGAGTTTTCGTTAGTCGTCTGTAGATGTGACTTGCATAACTACTGAATTTGTTGAAGCTAATCCTCTTTTCCTGGAAAGATATCAGGGTTAGTTATATGCAATGCATGAAATCTAGGGTGAGATGATGTTCTCAAAATAAATGAGATTATGCTGTATATGATATGTATGCGTATGTCATGATGTATGTTCATGAAATGCTATCGGGGTATGCTCGCGTCTGGGAAAATAAATCTCTGACTGTTGCTGGAGATTTGTAAATATTCTGTCGGGAAGAGATGCTGCTTGAGAATAAACTCTGCGGGGGCATGAACTTAAAAATGTATTCTTGTAGCTGAAGTGATGAACTTTGTCAGGGATTGAGCCTCTGTATTGCGAGAAAATAAACTCTGCCTGGGGATAAATTTTACCGACTCGCCCGTGATTATGAACCTCAGTTGGGGTGGTTACGTCATGTTTCAAGAAAGCTGACATTAATGCCTTTGGATAATTTTACTCTGTGGGGAGTGTATGTACTGATAATCATGTTCCCAAGCTGGCTCCATCCCGGTACCTGCTGGGCAGAGTAACTGTAGGGTTTGGCACTTCTTGTTTTTTCCCTGTTTATGGAATTATGAGTAACTGTCTTTTGTTTCTTATGTAAATATTTATGAGCAACAATCATTTTCAAATACATATATCAAAAATAATTCATTGGACGTTCTTGCAAAATAAAACAGAAAAAGAAAAAATAGATTGAAGTTTCTTGTGAAAATGATTTGTATTAATTTTTTGAAGTTGGCCTGTAATAGACGTCTTTGTACAAAGAGGCTGACGCTCTAGTAAGAGAACGTCGCCGAAAAAATAGAAACTATACAATTTATGTAAAAGAAAGAAAAACAGCTATGTGAAACAACCCCATTGGGTCCCAACTCTGCTATTGCCTTTATATCTTCAAGTGTCTCATCACTTTGCTTTTTGGCCGAAAGTTGATCAGATTGATTGGCGCCGTCCGAGCTTGATAGTCGATACCGAAGTCTGTTTGCAAGATGATCCAATGAGACATAGTGGTTCACTTTATATCCCTAACTTTTTCCTGGACCGCCCTTTCGAGTTTTCAGTCCACCAGGATACCCCTTTTTGCCCAAGCCTCCCTTTCAGGTTTTCGACTTATCGGGTGTACAGATTTTTTTCATTTTCATCCCTTAATTTTTCCCGAACCTTTTTGGTTCGCCAGGAAGCCCTTATTTTTGCCTAGGCCAGTCAACCTAGAGGGTATTTTGATTAGGCGTAGTATCTTTTCACTATGTTTGCATTGATAGGGTGAGGAAGGTCGTCACTGTCCATGGTGGTTAGAATCATAGCTCCACCCGAGAAAATGTTCTTAACCACGAATGGTCCTTCGTACGTGGAGGTCCATTTGCCCCTGGGATCACCTTGCGATAGTATGATGCGTTTGATCACTAGATCCTCGACTTGATAATCTTGACGCCTGACTTTCTTGTTAAAAGCCTTGATTATTCGCTTTTGATATGTCTGACCATGGTAGATAGCAGTGAGTCTCTTTTCATCAATTAGATTTAACTGATCAATTCAGGTTCGGATCTAGTCCTATTTGTTCAAACCCGCATCCTTCTTAATCCCGAGAGAAGGTATCTAGACTTCGATGGGTAGGACTGCCTCCGTGTCATATACCAGAGAATAGGGTGTTGCCCCTGTCGACGTCCGTGCTGTGGTACGGTACCCATGAAGAGCAAATGGTAACATCTCATGCCAATCTTTGTATGTCATCGTCATCTTCTGCACAATCTTCTTGATATTCTTGTTAGCTTCTTCAACAACGCCATTCATCTTCGGTCGGTAGGTAGGAGAATTATGATGCTGTATCTTGAACTGTTTACAGAGCTCGGTGATCATTGTGTTATTGAGATTCATACCATTATCATTAATAATTCTCTCTGGAACACCATATCGACAGATCAGATTATGTCGTATAAACCGTGCTACGACGCTCTTAGTAATTGTAGCAAAGGAAACTGCCTCAACCCACTTCGTGAAGTAATCGATGGCTACTAAGATGAAGCGATGTCCATTAAAAACAGTGGGCCTGATTTCTCCGATCATGTCGATGCCCCACATTGCAAAGGGCCATGGAGCTATTAAAACATTTAAGGGGACCAGAGGCACGTGCACCTTATCAGCATAGATTTGGCACTTATGACAAGTTCGAGAGTGCTAATAGCAATCGGCTTCCATAGTGGACCAGTAAGATCCTGCCTGTAGGATCTTCTTAGCCATGGTATGTCCACTAGAGTGGGTTCCGAAGGTGCCTTCATGTAGATCTATCATGATCCTCTCTGCTTCACTCTTGTCTACACACCGTAATAGTGTGGAGTCATGGTTGTGTTTATAGAGGATTCCATTACTGAGGAAGAACTTTATAGCGAACCTTCTCAGAAACTTCTTATCATTGACAGATGCCCCTTCGGGATATTCTTGAGTCTCGAGATACCTTTTGACTTCGTGAAACCATGGTTTGTCTGCTATTTCTTCAGTATCAATTTCACAGCAGTATGCTGGTTCATCCAGCCTCTCAATGGTGATTTGGGGAGCTTCATTGTCCCACCTAAACTTGAACATAGAAGACATGGTAGCTAGCGCGTCTGCTAACTGGTTCTCCTCTCGTAGGAAATGTTCGAAGGTTACCTCCTCAAAGTGTGGGAGCAATGTTAGTACGTACTCTTTGTAAGGAATAAGGTTTTGGTGCTTCATATCCAACTCGCCCTTGATCTGACTTACCACCAAAGTGGAATACCCTAATACACTCAAGAACTTGATCCTTAGGTTAATAGTATCTCGAAGGCCCATGATGCACGCTTCATACTCCGCCATGTTGTTGGTGCAGTTGAAACATAATCGGGCAGTGAACGAAGTATGACAGCCCTCAGGAGATATGATTACAATGACAATGCCGTTACCCAGTGCGTTTTAGGCTCCATCAAAATACATAGACCATCGGGATCCTTCCTCAGGTCCTTCATCCGGTCCAGGTTCTTCATAGTCAGTCACCAACATAATATTCTCATCCGGGAACTCGAAATTCATGGACTGGTAATCATCCATGGCCTGATGAGCCAAATGATCAGCCAATACACTTACCTTGATTGCTTTTTGGGTTGTATATTATATGTCATACTCAGTTAAGATCATTTTACACCTTGCTATCCTTCCGGAGAGTGCGGGCTTCTCGAAAATGTACTTGATCGGATCCATCTTTGATATCAACAAAGTAGTGTGAGTCAGCATATACTGTCTCAGTCGGCGAGGAGCCCATGCCAAAGCACAGCAAGTTTTCTTGAGCAATGAGTATCGTGTCTCACAGTCGGTAAACTTTTTGCTAAGGTAGTATATTGCATTCTCTTTTCGACCAGACTCGTCATGCTTCCCCAGCACACACCCCATTGAATTGTCTACATGTCAAGTATAATATCAAAGGTCTTCCTTCAACTGGATGCATCAGAATTGGTGGTTCTTGAAGGTATTCCTTGATTCTTTCAAAAGCGGTCTGGCATTCATCATTCCACTTTACCACTTGATCTTTCTTTAGAAGCTTGAAGATTGGCTCACAAGTAGCAGTTAGATGTGAAATGAATCGGGCAATGTAATTTAGGCGTCCCAAGAAACCTCTAACTTCCTTCTCTGTACGGGGAGCCGGCATCTCTTATATGGCCTTCACCTTTACATGGTCTACCTGAATACCTTTGTCACTGATGATGAATCCCAGAAGCTTACCAGACCTTACCCCGAAGGTGCACTTGTTCGGATTTAACCTCAGCTTATACGTCTTCAACCTATCAAATAACTTTTGTAGATGATCAAGATGTTCTTCTTCAGTTTGAGACCTGGTTATCATATCATCGACGCAAACCTATATCTCATGGTGAATCATGTCATAGAACAGAGCTACCATAACTCGCTGATAAGTTACCCCAACATTATTCAACCCAAACGGCATCACCTTGTAGCAGAAAGTGCCCCACTGTGTAACAAAGATTGTCTTCTCCATGTCTTCAGGTTCCATCTTGATCTGATTGTAGCTAGAGAAGCCGTCCATGAAGGAAAAGACTTTATGTTGCACGGTGTTGTCGACCAGGACGTCAATATGAGGAAGTGGGAAGTCATCCTTGGGGCTTGCCCTATTCAGATCTCTGTAATCTACATACATCCGTACCTTACCATCTTTCTTAGGTACTGGAACGACGTTGGAAACCCACTATGGATAAGAAGTGACAGCTAAGAATCCTGCGTCGAACTGTTTCATGACCTCTGCCTTGATCTTCTCTGACATTTCAGGGCGCATATGATGGACCTTCTGTTTAACCGAAGGACATTCTTCTTTGGTCGGCAAGCGATGTACCACAATATCAGTGTCTAAACCAGGCATGGCTTCATAGGACTAGGAGAAGATCTCAACATAGTCGTGCATCATCTGTATCAACCTCTGTTTGACGCTAAGCTCCAAATTTGCACCTATTATAACCTCTTTTCTGTCTTCATCAGTACCCAAGTTCACTGTCTCAACCGGCTCTTCATGAGGCTTTATGGCCCTTTCTTCCTGCTGTAGTAGTCTAGCAAGTTCTCCAGGCACCTCACAATCATCTTCACCTTCATCCTTGGCTTGGTTGATCGGATTTTTGAAGTCATAACTAGCAATAGCAGAGCTGTTATCAATGGGATCCATAGTGGATATAGATTTGCATTATGATACGTGAGTGTGTGTAAGAGAATAACTGTTTTGATAAAGTGAAAAACAGAAAATAAAAACAGAGAGCACAAAATTTGTATGCAAGAAAACGTCAAATGCTTTATTAATGATATATGAAATGATAAATAATATCCCTCACAAGCAAAACCAATGTGCCTCAGGCAAGGCACAAGGCCGTAAAGTTTTAAATTGTTTATTACAACTCTCAAATCAAGTAAGACAATTACCACGGAATAAAAGAAACTGGTATAAAGTCCCTAGCCGTCTAGTTACTCAGTCCACCGTTGGTAGTCGGGTAGATCCAGCTGTCAATGTTTGAGTCTTCCTTGCTGTCTTCAATGGCATTAATTCCCCGATTACTAGTGTGTAGGGGAGGTCTTCTAGCCCGAGCGTGTCGAGCAACCCTTTGAGACCCTGTAGTAAAGCCCAAACTAAATTTGTCTGTTTTGTGAGTGAAATTAGGGAGCTGACCCCAATTGGTACACCCACCTTCTTCAACCACGGCCCTAGCGTTCTTGAGAGAAGCCATCTTCAGAGGAGGTTTGCTGCTAGTAGTAGTTTCAGTCAATGCAAAGATCTGAGGGACCTCTTCGAAGTTCTGACAAGGAGTTTCTATGAATTCCCCGTCCATCTCTATGTACCAGAAGGAATTAAGGTGGCTCACCATATACTCCTCTTCACCCCGTACAGTGACAATCTTCCCTTTCACCAGATACTTCAGCATTTGGTGGAGTGTGGAAGTAACTGCCCCAACCTCGTGGATCCAAGAACGACCCAACAAACAAGAATACGACGGCCTGATGTCCATCACATAGAAGGTGGAGCTAAAAGTATGAGAACCCACTTTGACAGGGATGTCCACCTCCCCGTGCACCATTCTATTTGATTCGTGAAAAGCCCTTACCACAATGTTACTAGGCTTTAGAGTCAAACCCTCACAATCCAACCGGTCCAATGCCTTCTTCGACAGAACATTCAACGAAGACCCAATATCTACCAACACATGAGCCATAGTGGTGCCCCTGTATTCAATCGAGACATGCAGAGCATCATTATGCTTCCTTCCCTTCGGTAATAAGTCTGCATTTGAAAAACCCATCCCATTATCAGCAGTCAGGCTGGCCACACAATCTTTGAACTGATCAGCTGAAGTTTCCTGTGTCACATGCGCGGTTTTGAGGAATGCAATCAAAGCCTTTGCATGGGCTTCAGAACACAACAACAAAGACAACATGGATATCTTCGATGAGGTCTGTCCCAGCTGTTAGACCATATTATAGTCGCTCTTCTTAATTATTTTAAGTATTTTCTCTATGTATTGCTTAGAGGCTTCCACAACAATTTTCCTAGGCGCCTCCGTCCGGGCAGGCTCACCTATAACTTCTTTACCGGGGGTATCATATGATTCGCCAACAGGGGTAATAACAGGAGTAAGAACAGGAGCAGTAGTTGATGTATTAGCAGGAGCAGCAGATGGAATGACAATAGGCTTGTTGACAGTCTTGGGGGAAATCTCGGGAGAGAAGACCCTTCCACTTCGGGTGATTTTGCTAGTTATGACAATGTTACCAATATCAGGATCAACCTCTTCATCTTTCAAATCTTGTTTGATGCCATGACAGTACACATCGGTACCATAATGCCAGGGGATAATTTTGTCCGAGACATACAGGGCAGGACCAGGAATAGTGATTATCAGCAGAGAAATTCTTGGAGCAGATGTAATCCTAACAAGTCTTCTCGAGGTGACCTTGGAAGGATTGGCAGAAATGGTTATAATGGCAATGTCTTCAGATGGGACTACGGGGACCAAAGTTTTCTAGAACAAAATTTCCTTGTTGCCCATCAAGCGTTGAACACCTGATTTCCACAAATGGCAACCAGAAGGTAGAAATGAACACATGTGGCAACCTTCACCACAACCCGGAAATAAACCGGCCAACAACAAATTCTTCTTCACAGTCACGAGAGGAGTAGAAACTTCATCCACCAAGGTCACAAACAAGTCGGTATCAACAACATTAATTCCACGGCTGTGCTTAGGCATGGGAGCAGTTATGACATTTGGCTTCTCCGGAGCATCAAACTCTATTTCCTTGGCTTCAATCAATTCTTTTACCTTGTTCCTCAGAGCCCAACAGTCATTTGTATCGTGGCCAGGACTCTCTGAATGATAGGCAAATCTAGCATTTGGATTATATCGGGGAGATGTAGTATTTAGATTCTTGGGAGCCTCTTTCAAGATTGCCAAGTTGGATCTCAACAGATGAGGTAGAACTTCAGCCAATGTCATGTTTATTCGGGTAAACTGCCGTGTGGTCTTTCCACTCTTTGTTGATTGTTGTGTTGTGGAGCAACTGTAGGCCTAGGTATCATTACAGCACTTACTGTCTGATGATGTTCAACCCTGTTTTGGCCCCTCGGGATATAGATGGCAGTGGCTTCTTTCTTACCAGCAAAAGGCTTCTTTACTGAGCTCGAAGAGGCATCCTTCTGTATCTTGCTGCTCTAAATCCCATATTCTACTCTTTCTCCAGTTAGAATCAGCTCGGTGGAACCAGCTGACAAGTTGCCGATCAAATGATTGAAAAATGGACTAGATAACGTCCCCAGAAACATATTAACCAGCTCCCTATCAGACAACAAGGGTTGAACTCTTCCAGCCAAGTCTCTCTATTTCTATGCATAGTATTTAAAACATTCACTTTCACCCATGGACATACTCTGGAGTTGAGTATGAGTAGGAGCAAGGTCGGTGTTGTATTGATACTGCTTATAGAAAGCAGCAACCAGATCTTCCCAATTTCGGACATTGGCTCCCTCCAGCTGGTAGAACCATTCAAGTTGAGTCCCTGATAGACTATCTTGAAAGAAATGAACCCACATATTTCTATCAGCGGTGTGGGGCTGGATCTTTATAACATAAGAATAAAGATGGAGTTTTGGACAAGACACCCCATCATACTTAGCAAAAACTGGAGCTTTGAACTTTTGCGGGATGACCACTCTCGAAACCAATCCCAATTCTCGAAAATCCATCTCGGGTATCCTCTGAACTTCCATGACACTCAAACGATCTTCCAACTGCTTGTATCTGTCCTCAACGGGAGGATATTTCTCATCATTGTAGTCGGTATCATTGTCAGAAACTGCAGGACTGGGGTCCTTCTCTTCTTCCTGATTCCCCCTTCCTTAGATGAAGAGGTCAGATTGACTTGTTACTTTAAACGCTCTCCAAACCTTCTCACCATATTCACAATACTGACAACCTTCTTCTTTTTGTTCTTCTCTTTCAGGATAAGGGCTTTCAGATCCTCCTGTCCTTTTGCCAGACTTATGAACATTTGTTGGAACTGGGCGTTATGTGCCTGAAGGTCCTTGATGCTTTGTTCGGAAGACATTTCTGCTAAAATAAACAGCGAAGAAGATGAGAAACCTGTAATGGTACCTGTACATGCAATGTTATGAATGGGATACGCATGCAATGATTTCAAAGACTTTGGGAAATTTAAATTTGCAAACCAAAATAAACAAATATTTTATTAGCTGAATTCAAAGTTCGAATGCCTTTTAGGCGTTACAATTGAAACAAATCTAAAATTATAAAAGACATCAAAATTCCCATGGATGCTTCCTTTTTGTGCCGAGATAATCATTGAGTCCTTTTTCCTCGTGGAGCTGCTTTGTGAGCTCTAAAACCTTCCTCTCCTGAGCATGGAACTGAACCCTGTAAGTATCCTTCTCCTTCATTAACTGAATCCAAGACCTTTGTAATTCCCCAAGATCAGTGGGCATATAAGGATAAAGAATCGTATAAG
Organism: Vicia faba; assembly: GCA_948472305.1. Classification (NCBI taxonomy): domain Eukaryota; kingdom Viridiplantae; phylum Streptophyta; class Magnoliopsida; order Fabales; family Fabaceae; genus Vicia; species Vicia faba. The sequence goes on from OX451739.1 coordinate 143,087,804, forward strand.
GAATACCCCCTTCAATAGTGGGTTCCACAATCACTGGTAAAACTGCCACATAAGGCATCATAAGCTTCTGGGCGCGAGCTCGTACCCATTGGAGGTAAGGTTCCATAGGAATGGAAGCCTTTGGCCCCAAAGCCTTGATGCCAAATCTGTTTACCATGCCCCAAGCTCGTATGAACCTCCAACGATACTCGTGAACATCATCCTCATAGTTGAACATAATGCCCTCAATAAGTAACTCATGGGGACCATCTCTTCGAGCGTAACCAAATTGTCGCAGAGCTAAACAAGGATTGTAGGTTATACCCCCTCTAATACCAAGTAATGGGACATTAGGGTACTCCCCACAGCGGTCAATAATTGCAGTGTTTTCCATAGCTCGGGAACACCAGAGAATATCCATGTGAGCGAGTGACATTATCCTTTGTGACCAACCCAAACCTTCTTCATCCTTTAGTACATACTTGGGGAGGTGAGAAATAAAACACCTCGACAACAATGACATACAACAGATAAGAACCCCTCTTCTCTTCATGGTACGAGTATGGAGAGCGTGTAAAATATCTCCGAGCAAGGTAGGCACGGGGTTGTAGGAGAGGAAGATCTTGATAGCATTCACATCTATGAATGAGTCCGGATTAGGGAATATGACTAACCCATAGATTAGAAGAGCCAAAACCTCCTCAAAAGCCTGAAAATCCATATCATCCCAAAACAGTTGGGCCTTGTCTATCAGAAACTTAGCTAGAAAACCTTTGACTCCGCTTCTTGTTTCCCAATTGGATACCACATCGGGCCATCTCAGATGCAAAGCTGAGGCAATGACTTCTGGCTTAGGAACTTCTTCTAGACCTGTGAAGGGAAACTGTTCAAGAATGGGTATATCCAATAGCTGAGAGAATTCTTCCAAGGTAGGCACCAACTGATAGTCTGGAAAGGTGAAACAGTGGTGCTTGGGATCGAAGAACTGAAAGAGTACACTCATCATCTTTTCATCAAAGCTTGAAGTAACCAGGTTGAGAAGTTGACCATATCTCTTAGTGAATGCAGAAGTTTCAGAAACCTTTGACACTAGCTTTTTAATTTGAGAAGGTATCTTCACAAAGCTGATTCGGATAGTGTTTCTACGGACGGAAGCCATGATCTGCAAAACAGAACAAAGATAAATTCCCTTGGTCTTTGAAATGGTTAGTGCAATAAAAATGGATGCTATGTTATGATGCATGATGTCATGATAAACCACAGGTATAGAAAACACAAACAAATCACACCAAGTTCTTATGTTTAAGGCTTGCATAAGGTTAAAGGTCATACCCTCTTGAAGTTTAGTTGGTTTCAAACTTGTCTTAAAAAGTAACCGGGTTCTAAGGGATCTCAATATCACTGACCATCCTTTATCGGGCATTGACTCAGCTCAAGTAATCTTTTCTTGCGGCCGAAATATCCCGAAAGTCTTATCTCAATGAGTGTAGCATTGAGTATCAACCAATCCTTAGCTCTACACTGAGGCCGGCTATCTCACTACTTTCTAATGGCCAAGTTTGTTCAAATAAGGTTCTAAGGTTCGTTAGTGCTTCACGATACCATGCGGCGGCCCCGTATTCTCCTTGTTTCCCCACGAAGGATACCGGTACCAACCAAAGTGTCACACTAACACAACCATCACTTAAACCATATCGGTCTACACCATACAGTCTCCATGATCTATTTCTGTTTACCTAATGAGTGCCCACAGATCCGGGTGTAAGATCTATAGTAACCCAAGCAATAACCTTTTAAGAATAAAGCAAACAAACAAGAAAGCAATTTGAAATGACCTAGATCCTAAGGTAAACCCCACTTTATATCTCCCCAGCAGAGTCTCCAGTTATGTGATACGGTGGCAGAACCGACTGTTTTTACTGGTTTGCATTTTGCGTTTTTTGTTTTCAAAATGTCGCGGTAAGCAAGAGTCGCTACCGACTTTTATTTCATCCAACAAAGGAAAAGGAAAAATAACAGAAAAAAACTTTTTTCGAGAATGTTTCTGAGTACGGGGGGTAGATTATAGAAAGGGAAGGTGTTTCTTAGGTACTTGCTCATCTTTTTAAAATTGCTTGTGTGTGTGCTTGTTTTGAAAAAGTTTTACTTAGTGATAACCCTTGTATCAATCCTCAAAAGTGTGATGAAGTTTGTTTTGAAAATTGTTTTGAAAGGTGTTTGTGTAAAAAGTTTTGTTGAGCAAGTACTTAAGATTCTACCTACTCGAAAAAAGATGGTTTGTTCTCGCTTCCTTTAGACAGTGATATCCTACTATTAAGGAGTAGGTAGCCCCGTCGTTGGAGTTTGTAAGGGACGTTTGAAAGGGACAAGTACAGTCCACTAAGCAATGGGTTGGAAACTTTAGTAGTAACCCTAGAGTCTTAAGATCTTTCTGAGGCAACATTTCCGAGGCAACATTCAAATAGGACATTTGATCTTTTAGACAGGAGGGCAATCACTAAAATATCCTATGCCTAAATGACTATTTTACCGAAGGCAACCAAAGTGAGGCAAACCCTAGGAGTGGTTACGTGCATGTGAATTTTTTCAGTTAATTAGTCTTTGCGCATTAGGTGATCTACCGTTTTAATTTTCAAGCATTCTTCCCATACAATCCTATTAACCATGCATCTAACTGTTAAAGATTTGCAAGAATTTAAAGTGCGAGAAAATAAACCTAGCTATTACAAGGCTTCGGGGAGGGGGATTAATTACATAACCAAAAAACTTGGGAAAAGCGATAAGTAAAAACCCAAGTTTAAAGCTATTACAAACCATTGGAAGTTACAAAAATAATGAAAAATGATTAAGACGCGCGGCGAGTTAAATGCGAGGACGCTTAAAAATAACCTAAAATCCTAATTGAGGAAAAAAAGTATTTTTTGTGCATTTTTATTTATGAAAACAATTAAATCGCAAATTGATTAAGCCCTAATTTCTAATTAGTTTTATTTACAAAAAGAATTAAATCAACCTAGTTTCTAATTATTTTTAATCATGAAAAAAAGAAATTAAATTAACCTAATTTACTAATTAATTCAAAATAAATATTTTATAAAAAAATGATCTTTTTGTGATTTTTGTGATTTGTTGATTTTATGATAAATTAAAAAAAGTAATTAATTTTTTATGAAAAGAAAATAATTAAAAAATTAATTAAAATGAAATAAATTAAAAAGAAAGAATTAAAAATAGGCCTATGGTGTATTGCTGAAGGAGGTTGTATTTCTTAATTTTCCAGGCCCAATAGCGCTGAGCCCAGTCAATGCGCCTGATCCCATGGAGTGTTGACTTGAGGGTGCATCATGGTCTCTCATTTGGAGTGCGTTGAATCTGATGCTATGCTGATCAAGTGGCTGGATGTAAAGGTGCAAGGTACACGCGTGGAATTGTGAAGCATTGGATCTGCAAGTGGAAAGTGAGAAAATAAAGAAATTTGTTGGGACCTGGGATCGAACCCAGGTCCTTATACTCACCACCAACGCGCCTCACCACTGGGCCAACTTGCTTTGTTGAATAAATACTGAAAACAAGATATAATATAGAAAACAAAATGGTTTGTGGAAAGACACGCGCGAAATTTCAAATGGCCCAATGGTTGGCTGCCACATAAGCTTCTTCTACCTTCCTCCGTCACATTAGATAACGACCCTATACCCACGGACATCTCCCATGGCTAGAAACCTGTAATATCTCAAAACATGATACAAGCATGATCAATCACTTATGAATACATTAATCAATTCGTTTTGACCTCATGAACATGATGACACCCTTTATTTAGGCTAATTTCACCTGTGGACAAAAACCCTAAAAATGCAAGGTAAACCCTAGCAATGGCAGATACGCGTATAGGCTTCAAAAATGCAATTAAACTATTCAGTTAGCTTGCAAACATGATAACAAACACATATATGCCATTAAAATATGCTTATAATGCGTGAATCATAGTAATCGAATCTGAAAAATATGGCAAACCGTGTGAGGCCTAGAGGTGGATTCTGGGCGTGAGAGGGCTGGCTATTGATTGAGATAGCCTCCAGAGGCGTCCAGCAAATGATTAGCAACGCTGGGATGACTTGAGATGGCTTGTGGAATGAAAACCGAATCACACTCTTCTTTGAATTTTTTGATCTTGCTCTTCCTCCTTTACCACTGCTAACCCTTGTCTTATGCCTTGTACATGTTTATTATATATCCTAGAACAAATTAGGGTTATAAAACTGGCTTGTATCTTTGCAATTATGGAAGATTTGATTTGATTTCCATGCCATATGCAAACTTTCTATATTGATCCAAGTTATCCCTTTCTTGTACCAATCATGCTTGATTCGATTTGGCCTTGATATTTCAACATATTTTGATTGCAAACCCGCCAAAAAATCATATCAAAACAGATCTTTGATATTATTTACCAATTATTTGATTTAATTCAATTTTTAATTAATAAAAAATCCCAATAAAATGGAAAATGAAGCAAATAACATGTGGATGGATATTTGGGTCGTGGATCATGCTACAAGTGAGGTGCAATCATGAAATGCTAGGCCCATTTAGTAAAAAAAATGCATTTTTGAGCATATTTGACTTTTGGCAATTTTGCAAAAAAGGTCAACTTTGACAAGGCATATCTCTTCCAATTTTAATCCTAGAGAGGTGTTCTTGGACTTTTTAGAAATCTTAGGATGTCCCCTAAGCAACCCTTTTAGTCTCATATCAATTGGGTTTTCCATGTTCATGTAAGAAGCTTTGACCCATAAGGTGTTTTTGTTGACTTTTCAAAGAGACCTATAATGTAGAAATTCATATATTTTGATGAGTGCGTATTTTAAACTTGTGGGATGAAGATGAATTGTAGGGAATTGAATCCTCTTAGAAATGAGCCTTGGATGAAAATTTTCAAATAAAGTATGTGGAAGTTATTCTTGGTCAAAGTTTGATTGACTTTTCCTGAGAAACCCTAATTTAGCAACTTTTGGGTTTTGATGAATTTAGGGCATTCCTTGAAGAATCATGATCAACCGTTGATCAAATTATGAATATCACTTAAAAATGTTGATGTTGACCAAAAATCTTGAAGTTTGACTGTATGTGGGCCACAATTGACTTTTTACCTAATATAGTCGATTCTCAAGCATCTGAGTAGTTGACTGATCAAACTTCTTGTGCAGTGCTTGAAATTTGACATGGAGGGTCTTGAGAACATATTATGACCATGGAGAGCATATGAGGTCTTTTAAGTCCACCTATCTTGATGAAAATGGAAACCCTAATTTGAGACACACTGCCTTAGGAGAGAGTTTGTCTGGTCAACTCTTGGGCATCCTTGAGCAAGTCGAGGATCTTAGTGGGCATGAGTTGAGTAAAATGAGAGAGAAAATTTTGGGGTACAACACTTAGGATCTAGGTTAATTTAATTGCTTCTCTTTCTTGTCTTGATTGATTTACTTTTAAGGGCATCTATTTGGGTTATGTAGATCCTACACTCGGATCTGGGAACACCTTTTAGGTAAGTAGCAATAAACTATGAGGGAAATGTGAGGGGTATACCGACACGGTTGAAGCAGTAGCTACATTGACGTGACACTTTGGTTGGTACTGGTAGCCCTTGAGTCAATCAAGGAGAATACGGGGCCGCTGCGTGGTGTCATAAAGCGTCGATTGACCTTAGAACCTTTAATTTCACAACTTGGCCAGTAGGATATAGTGAGACGGTCAGTGTTGTACCCCAAAATTTGCCCTCCCATATTCTTCAAGATTTGTCAAAAGCATGCTTCAAAATTCCCCAAGGGTTGCACAGTTCAAGGGCCTCCTAAACAGTCAAAATTAGGGTTTTGGTTCTGACAAAGAAAATGAAGTTTCCAAGGGTTCAATCAAGTCTCACATGCCTATAAACATGGTCAAGCATCCTCATATCAAGTTTCAAGACTTTCAGCACAAAATTGCACAGTCAAAAATCCTAATTGCACTACAGTCAACTGTAGGGGAAAAATGGTCATTTGACAGTCAAAAGTTCAAATTTTTGGTCAACATCTCATTTTGAAGCCACAAACATCATTTGATCAATGCTTGATCATGATTCTCAAAGCTTGGCTCAAAAATCATCAAGATACAAAAGTTTCCATATTTGGACAACTGAAAAAGTCAATTGTAAATTGACCAGGGCATAACATTCACATGGATTATCAGAAAAATTCCATCCAAAGCTCATTTTGAAGAGAAAGATATTTCCTACAACTCCTCTTCACACTTCAAGTCCAAGAAATTCTCTCACAAAAAGTTATCAATTTCAACATTATAGGTCATTTTCAAAAGTCAACAAAAAGGGACTTTAAGTCAAAGGCCATAACTTGAGATTGGTAAATCAAAATGACATGGGACCAAAGACATTGGTTAGAGGACTCAAAGACCTTTCCAAAATGTCCAAGAACATGAGCAAAGCTTAAAAATTGAGCAAGTTATTCCTTGTGGAAGTTGGGAAATTTTTGGATATTTTGAAAAGTCAACATTGATTCAAATGACCTAAAAATGCTAATGGGCCTCTTTTTCTTCCACAATTCATCATCCAAGGCATGTGCACGACCATTTGGCCCAAAGGGAAGTTCTTCATCATTTTTATTTTATTTATTTGAATTTTAATTACTAATAATTCATTTAATTAAGTAAAATATATGAAAAATATCAAAACTAGGTTTTCAAATCTTTTTATGCAAGACAATTACTCATGATTCACTAAGGATTTCGTGCCTATCAAAAGTGGAAAGAATTGGTGTAAATTGAGAGAGTTCTTCATGAAGAAATATTGAAAAAGATCCTAAAAAATCAAATCTTGAAAACCATTAAAAGCAAGGCTATGGGCTTGGATCATTGATCAAATTCGTTCTATATACAAAGGCAAACCTAACCCTAATGCTAATAACCAGAAAGCTGCGCCATATCAAAAGAATAAAACTTGACTTTTTTGCAAAAAAGTGGAAAACTGAAAACACACTTGCAAGTCGATTCAAGCCAAGAAATTCATTCCATTACCTTCCTAGGACATCACTGAGTCTAACTGGATAGCTTTCCATACGCATAGCCCTTTGAATCGGTATCCAGAAATCAAACTTTTTCATATAATATGCATAATCGTATTTTGATTTTCAAGCACATTCATTGCATTTTTCTTATGGATTCTGACTAATTGATGGATTCTGATGCTAACTGTGTAATTTAATTGTATTTTTATCACCCATACGCGATTTCACCATTGTTGGATATTAGGGTTCTTCAGCTTTTGAATTAGGGGTTTCCAGGTACTGTAAAATTGGACGTTCTCAATACCATAACTGGATTCAGCGTGCTTGGACGAAAAAGATAGGACCCTCGCGCCTAATTTATGCTCAAAGATGGCTTAATCGCTATTATTGTATATGGCCTGTTTTGGGGGGGTTCAAAACCCCCGCTAACCACTTTCTATTTTCAGGAAAAAACGAGCAATGAAGAAGATGATGAAGTGTAAGGCGCTGACTGGTTGATTCAAATTTTCGCGCGGAAAAGTTACTAACGCTTTGGTTTATTTTATATTCATTATTTGTTATTTAATATACAAAACGCGCTGAGTGGAGTAGTGGCAAGCATGGGTAGTGGTGACCTTCAGGACCTGGGTTCGATCCCAGGTCCCTCACTCTTTCCATATTATTTTTCAGTTAAAACTTGTGTACAATTTCAATGCTAGTGTCTATCATGCATCCACGCTATCAAGCGTCCACGCGTCCCATTGCCCTCAATCAAAGGCCAGGATCTGAAGACTAGGGCGTGCCTCAGTCAACGCCCATACATGCTAGCTGGAAAAGTCCACCAGGCCAGGGATAGTTGGGCCTAAAATGCTAAAGTCTCACCTCCTAATTTGGGGACAGAAACCCCCTAGGTTTGCAATATTCTTCCCATTATTTATTTATTTTATTTATTTTGATTCAATTAGTTAGTTTTTTAATTTAAATGTTTTCATAAAAAATATAAAAACAACAAAAATCAGAAAGGACAAAGTTTAAAATATGTTTATTTAATTAATATTTTTGTAAATAAAATTCATTAATTAATTAGTTTTAATATAGGGTTAATCTTAATGTTTTTTTAATAAATTTAAAATTGATAGAATTAGAGTTTATATTAATTTTTTATCCCTTCTTTTTTCTTTTCTCTAAATAATTAAATATTTCCTATCCTTTTTATAAATTAAAATTGCATGTAAATAATTAGGTTAATTTAGGTTTTAACTTTAATATTTTTTTTTCCAATAAATAAAATTGTAGAATTAGGGTTAATAGTTTAATTTCAATTAATTTCATTAAATTCTCCTAAATACCAAAAACCAAAAATAATTTCTTTTTCTTTAATTTAATTAATTTGCTAATAATTTAATTTCGCAAAAAGGGTCCAACGCCCGCATTTCTAATTTTAATTCAAATCGCGCATTTATTTTCTTTTCGTATAATTATTTATGTATCTCTCCCAAAGCCGTGTAATTTCATAATCTCTCGCACTTTTACTTTAATTATTTACTTTCTGTCAAATCGGGTTCTGGAAATTTTGGCGATGTGGACCCGCGCCTTTTGTAATAGTTTAGAACTTTACTTTTCTCGCAATCTTTTGACTGTTAAATAACGCATGCAAGAATGAATGACAATAAAATAAAAACAAACGCATAGATCACTTTGACATGAACAAGATAAATGCAAATGAACATGACACACAAAATCACACACCACCCCTAGGGTACGCCTCACTGTTGCCTTGCCTCGAAAGGTGATCGTCGAGTAGAGGATGTCTTAGTAAGTCCTCATGATCCGGGAACCTGGCATGAGGGTAGCTTCTAAGGTGTCTTCCCATTGCTCTGGTGATCACCATGTCCCGAACCTCGAATTGACCCGAACACCTCCAACGGTGGTGCTACCTACCTCTCAATGGTGGGATGGCACTACTTTAAAGGACATTTACACAGACGAATTCCTTAGGGTAGGTAGACGACTCTAGATACTTGCTCTAATTTCAAAAAACAAATCAAAAATACTTTTCACACCGACACCTTTTCAAAAAGCTTTCGAAAGCAATTTTTCAAACACTCTTGAGGACCGATACAAGAGTCGAACTGGAATTTTCAAAGAAAACTTTTTTTAAAACCCACAGTTGAAAAGCAAACAAACCATTTTTGAAAACACAGATGAGCAAGTATCTAAGAGCCCATGGATAACCATGGATAGAAAGGGTGCTAACACCTTCCCTTTCTATAATCTACCTCCCGAACCGAGAGCAATCTCTTTAAGGAATTTTTCTGTGCTTTTGTCCTTTCCATTTGGAGAAAATAAAAGACGGTGGCGACTCTTGCTTCCGCGACATTTCGCGAACCAGCGTTAAACAGTCAGTTCCAGATCCACCGATCACAGAACTGGCGACTCTGCTGGGGAGAAACTTAAAGTGAGGTGTACCTTAGGACTAAGATCACTGTGTTTTCAATTGCTTTCCTTGCTTGCTTTAAATTGTGGGTTGCTTGGGAGTTCTATAGATCCTAACCCGGATCTGGGAATACCTTCTTAGAAAGTAGCAACAAGGCTGTGAGGGAACTGTGCGGGGTATACCGACATGGTTGAAACAGTCTGCTATGTTGATGTGGCACTTTGGTGTGTACCGGTAACCCTTGAGTTCAGTCAAGGAGAGTACGGGGCCTCCGCGTGGTGTCGTGAAGCATCAACAGACCTTAGGAACCTTAATTGAACTATCTTGGCCTCTTTAGGGTAGTGAGATAACTGACTTTGGTGCAGTCCGAGGTTGGTTGATACTCGATACTACACTCAATTGAGGGTTGCTTTCCTGGAATATTTCGGTCGCCAATTCAGTGGCTAAATCGAAACGATGAACAATGAAAGCAATTCCGTGATATTGGGAACTTTAGAACCCGGTTACTTCTGATAGGACAGGTTGAGCCCACCAACTTCAAGAGGGTACTACCCAGACCCCATGCTGGCCTTAAACCCTAAGGGCTTGTCTTGTGTGCCTTGTGTGCCTTACATGTTTGTCTTTGTAAATATCTGTGGTGTGTTTAATCATAGCATCATGACATCATCCAGCATCATATACATTGACTAACCATTTCAGGGGTTCGAATTTTCATCTTTGTTCTTGTTTTGTAGGACATGGAAACTGTTCGCAGAAAGACAATTCAAATCAATCTTGTAAGGATCCCTCCTCAGCTTAAGGAAGTTATATCCAGGATTCCCGAGAGCTCTTCATTCAATGAAAGACATGGAAGTCTCATCAGCTTGGTCAAAACCAACATTGAGGAAGATATGATAAAGGTCCTGTTCCAGTTCTTTGACCCTCTGCATCACTGTTTCACCTTCTTGGACTATCAGCTGGTACCTACATTGGAGGAGTTCTCCCGGCTCCTGAAGATCCCTATCCTTGATCAACTACCCTACAACGGTACGGAAAAGGAACCCAAGCTTGAAGAGATTGCTAAAGCCTTGCACCTACAGTCATCTGACCTCAAGGGACATTGGGAAGTTAGAAGTGGTATCAAAGGGTTCTTAGCCAGGTTTGTGTTTGAAAAGGCCCATGAATGTTGGAACTCCCTTGACCTACAAGCTTTTGAAGAAGTTGTGGCCCTCCTTGTCTATGGTTTGGTGTTGTTTCCTAACCCAGATCAGCTTATAGAAATCAGTGCTGTCCAGATCTTTATGTCCAGGAATCCTATACCTACGTTGCTGAGGGACATCCTTCACTCATGTTACACTCGAACCATGAGAAAAAGAGGTGTCCTTATGTGTTGCACTCCTCTCCTGGGAAGGTGGTTTATTTCGCACCTTCCACAATCAGTCTTGAAGAATGAGCGGGGTTTGAGATGGTCACAACGGTTGATGACTCTCACACATGCAAATATACATTGGTGCCCTCGGTCCAGAGAAGATGTCACTATCATTGATCGTTGCGGGGAGTACCCTAATGTTCCTTTACTTGGAATCAGAGGAGGTATTACTTACAACCCATGCCTGGCTTGGAGACAGTTTGGTTATGCTCGGAGGGATGGTCCTCATGACATGTTAATTCCTGACATAGTTTTTGACTTCGACAACGATACTCAAGGACTTCGCCAGAGATTTATCAGAGCCTGGAAGATGCCAAGTAGGATAGACAGTAAGGCACTGGGGCACAGGAACTCCATCCCGTTGGAACCTTATCTCAAGTGGGTACGAGCCCGCTCCCAGAGGTTAGTGATGCCTTATCCCCATATGCTCCCTGTGATCAAAGAGCCAGTCTTGGAAGGAGAAGTGTCCTGCACTATTCAGCACCCTGATATGCCCACATCCTGGGAAGAGATGCAGAAGAGCTGGATCCATCTTAAGGAAGAACGGAACTCTCTTGAGACCAGTCTACATGCTAGTGAAAAGAAGGTCTTGGAGCTCACCCGCCTGTTGCATGAGGAGAGGAATCTCAACACTTACATAGCTCCAAAGAGGATGCGTAGTATATTTTGGGATTGATTTGTTTTTGTATTATTTCGCCCATGAGGCTTTGATGTACTGAACAATTATTTCCTTAATGATAATGTGTGTTCCTTTTTGTCTACAACAAATTTGAACTTTCGAACCCTTGAATGCATTGCATAAACACATATCATTCATCATGTGCATAGCAGGTTTTCCTCTTTTCAGGTTGCTTACAGTTCTTCGCTGTTTATTTCAGCATCATGAATCCTGACTCATCATCAACTGAGATGTCCATCAAGGCTCTTCAGGCGCAGAATGCGCAATTTCAGGAATTAATCATGGGTTTGGCTCAGGGCCAAGAAGAGCTGAAGGCTCTGCTCCTGAAGAAGGAAAAGAAGAAGAAGAGGAGAACTGTTCTCTTTAGCTCGGGCCGAAGGTTTGGCAACACTCTGCAAAATGAAGAGGCTGGTTCTTCCATTGGCAAGGGTACTCCTCAAGCGGAAAAAGGTCCTAGTCCGGTAGTCTCTGACAATGAGATTGATTTTGACGAAGAGCAATATCCTCCTGCAGAAGACAGATACAAGCAGTTGGAAGACAAATTGAATGCTATGGAGATACAACAGGTGCCTGGGCTGGATTTTGGAGATTTGGGTTTGTCAACTGGTGTGATCATTCCTCGTAAATTCAAAGCACCATCTTTCACTAAGTACGACGGGGCGTCTTGTCCCAAGCTACATCTCAGGTCCTATGTTCGGAAGATTCAACCGTACTCAGTGGACAAGAATTTGTGGATCCACTTCTTCCAGGAGAGTATTTCAGGGACTCATCTCGAATGGTTCTATCAGCTGGATGGGACCAAGGTTCGTAACTGGGAGGAGTTGGCTACTGCTTTCTATAAGCAGTATCAGTATAATGCCGACCTTGCCCCTACACGTACCCAACTCCAGGGTATGTCGCTAGGTTCAAGTGAAGGTTTTAAGGAGTACGCTCAGAAGTGGAGGGATCTGGCTGGCAGGGTGCAGCCTCCATTGACTGATCGGGAGTTGGTAGACATGTTCTTGGGGACCCTATCTGGGCCATTTTTCAACCATCTTATCGGGAATTCGTCTGCAGGGTTCACTGATCTGATTCTGACTGGAGAGATAATTGAGGCTGGGTTGAAGTCTGGAAAGATTCCGAAGGGTGTATCGTCTAGTTCAGAGAAGAAACACTTCAAGAAGGAGGCTAGTGCTGTATATGGCTCTAGAAGACAATAGAAATCTGAGCGCCACCAATCTGTCAGTGCGGTGATGATTGCTAAGCCTGCTTCCGCTCCTCGGCCAACCAATCCTCAAAGGGCTGAAAGACCCCGGAGAGAGTTTACCCGTTTGAGCATGACCTTATCGCAGATCTTGCCATAGTTGTTGTCCACCAATTTAGTGACTGTCAGAGAGGCACCCAAAGGTGTGAACACTGCCTCCCCCAAGTACAACCCAAATGCTCGTTGTGCTTATCATTCTGATATCCCGGGGCATTCCACTGATGACTGTTGGGCATTAAGGAATAAGGTGCAAGACCTTATTGACGAAAAAGAGATACAGTTCGAAGCGCCTGAGAGGCCGAATGTGGTTACTTCTCCTATGCCTCAGCATGGGGTAAATGCTTTTGATGAAGAGGTGTACGCTGTTTCTGTGGATGATCTAGCCACTCCCTTAATAACTGTCAAGAAGAACCTACTGCTGGCCGGTTTATTTCCGGGTTGCAGTGAGGGTTGCCTGTTCTGTGCTGTTTCTCTATCTGGTTGTCCCTTGCTGAAGTTAGGCATCCAAAGCCTGATGGACAGTAAGGAGATTCTATTCAAGAAGTCTGCTGTTCAGTTGGTTCCGGTAGAAGAAGTGTCTGTGGTTACCATCTTCAATAATCCAATCAAGGCTCTCCCGAAGAAGCCTGTCCAAATCATGACTATTGCACATGTGGTTATTACTGTTCCGGGGCCTCTCCCCTATGTATCTGATAAAGCTGTCCCCTGGAATTATGGGGCAGACGTATATGTGAATGGAGTCAAACAAGAATTCAACACTGGCGCCAGTATCTGCGATATCACTGGCCCAGCCAAGGTTACCCGCAGTGGCAGGCTCTTCTCGCCTGACATTGCACCACCCGCTGCTCGAAGACCCCTCCTCATAACACCTACAAGTATACTTGTTCCTGTTGCTGGTCAAGTTGTTACCCCTGCTGCCGAGTCATCCAATGCTCGAGGCAAAGGAATTGAAGATGAGCCTGCCCGGATGGAGGCACCGATACCTATAAATGCTGAGGCCTCCCAACAAGAAATGGAGGAGATTCTAAAGATAATAAAAAAGAGTGACTTTAATGTTGTGGAACAGTTGGGGCATACGCCCTCCAAGATCTCCATGCTCTCCTTATTGCTGTGCTCCGAGGCCCATGCTAAGGCCCTAATCTCATTTCTCAAGACGGCCCATGTGCCACAGGAGACATCTGCAGTCCAGTTCACTGATTGCATAGCAAATCTGACAGCGGACAATGGCTTGGGTTTCTCAGATGCTGACCTGACTGCAAAGGGAAGAGACCACAATGATGCTCTGCATGTCTCTATCGAATGCAGGGGCACTACTCTGACACATGTATTGGTGGATACTGGTTCTTCCTTGAATGTTCTACCAAAGAAGGCTTTAGACCGTTTGGATTGTGAAGGCCTGGAATTAAAACCCAACAATATCATCGTCAGGGCCTTTGACGGTTCAAAAAGGATGGTTCATGGAGAGGTAGACATTCCTATTCGTGTGGGCTCTCAGGTGTTTGACTCTACTTTTTATGTGATGGATATCCGTCCATCTTACTCTTGTCTACTAGGTCGACCTTGGATCCATAAAGCTGGGGCAGTGACCTCTACCTTGCACCAGAAGCTGAAGTACCCCGTCAGAGGGAAGATCGTCACTGTGCAAGGAGAGGAGGAGTATATGGTGAGCCACTTGAATTCCTTCAGGTATATTGAGATGGACGGGGAGTTTATTGAAACCCCCTTTCAGCATTTCAAGGAGGTGCTTCTAATTTCAGCAGCAGCAGAAACAGCGGTCGAAGAGGATGTTCCCTTGAAGATGGCTTCCCTAAAGGATGCCCGGGCTGTGGTTCAAAAAGGTGAATGCGCTAACTGGGGCAGGCTTCCCGACTTTACACAGAAAACTGACAAATTTGGACTGGGTTTTACTGCAGAGGGTCAGAAAGCTATGCGGAAGGCGAAGACCAGAAGACCTCCTGTGCTCATCACAAATCCAGGAGTGAATGCTGTTGGGGAGGATAATGAAGTGGATGAAGCTGAGTTCAATAGCTGGATCTATCCGACGACTGAAGGCGGATTGACCAATTGGATTGTCAAAGACCATACTCCTGTTACTTTTGTTACGCAGTAATAAACTTCCTTGTTTCGTTATTTGTAATAAACAATAAATTGAACTATATGGCCCGGTGTCTTACCCGAGGCACCGTGGTTTCATTTGTGAGGGCATATAAATTGTCATTTCATATATCATAAATGAAAATCTTGGACGTTTTCTCGCATTTCAAATCTTATGCTCCTTTTCTGTCTTTCCTTCCTTTATACATATTTCAAAACAGCTGTATTTACACACACACTCACTAATACAGGTTCCAATCCACTCTGGATCTCACTGGTAACGACTCTGCTACTGCCAGTTATGACTTCGAAAATCCGATCAACTTAGCCGAAGACGAAGGTGAAGATGATTGCGAAGTGCCTGGCGAGCTTGCAAGACTGTTACTTCAGGAAGAGAGGGCAATTCAACCACACGAAGAGCCAGTGGAGACAATAAACCTAGGTACTGAGGTAGACAGAAAGGAGGTAAAGATTGGTGCTAACCTAGAGCTCAGCGTGAAGCAACGGTTGACTAAGATGCTACATGATTATATGGAGATCTTTGCTTGGTCCTACGAAGACATGCCCGGGCTGGATACCGATATTGTGGTCCATCACTTGCCTACTAAGGAAGACTGCCCTCCGGTTAAGCAAAAGGTCCGTCGTATGCGTCCAGAGATGCCTGAGAAGATTAAAGCCGAGGTTATGAAACAGTTTGATGCTGGGTTCCTTGCAGTGACTTCTTACCCTCAGTGGGTTGCTAATGTGGTGCTGGTACCTAAGAAGGACGGTAAGGTCAGAATGTGTGTCGACTACAGGGATCTGAACAGGGCCAGCCCCAAAGATGACTTCCCTTTACCTCACATTGATGTCCTTGTTGACAATACAGCTCAGCACAAGGTGTTCTCTTTCATGGATGGCTTTTCAGGTTACAATCAGATCAAGATGGCACCTGAAGACATGGAGAAGACTACCTTTGTTACTCAGTGGGGCACCTTCTGCTACAAGGTCATGCCTTTTGGACTAAAGAACGCTGGGGCAACCTACCAACGTGCCATGGTTGCTTTATTTCATGACATGATCCATCATGAGATAGAAGTGTATGTGGACGACATGATCGCAAGGTCCCAGACTGAGGAAGAGCACCTAGATCATCTGCAGAAATTGTTTGACCGGTTGAAATTATACAAGCTGAGGCTGAACCCGAACAAGTGCACCTTCGGGGTAAGATCTGGGAAGTTTCTAGGCTTCGTTGTAAGTGATAAGGGTATTCAAGTGGACCCTGCCAAGGTTAAAGCTATTCAAGAGATGCCGGTTCCTAGGACAGAGAAAGAGGTCAGAGGCTTTTTAGGACGCCTGAATTACATTGCTCGCTTCATCTCACACCTGACTGCTACCTGTGAGCCAATCTTCAAGCTGCTGAAGAAAGACCAGGTAGTACGCTGGAATGATGAATGTCAGGCTGCTTTTGACAGAATTAAAGAGTATCTCCAAGAACCACCCATCCTTATGCCACCGGTTGAAGGGAGACCTCTGATACTATATCTGACAGTGCTTGACAACTCAATGGGGTGTGTGCTGGGGCAGCATGACGAGTCTGGCCGAAAAGAGCATGCCATTTATTACCTTAGCAAAAAGTTTACCGACTGTGAGACCCGATACTCACTGCTTGAGAAAACTTGCTGCGCTTTGGTATGGGCTGCTCGCCGGCTGAGACAGTATATGCTGACTCATACCACCTTGTTGATCTCAAAGATGGATCCTATAAAGTACATATTCGAAAAGCCTGATCTGTCTGGGAGAATAGCAAGATGGCAAATGATCTTGACAGAATATGACATTCAGTACACAACCCAGAAAGCCATCAAGGGAAGTGTATTGGCAGATCACTTGGCACATCAGGCCGTAGATGACTATCAATCAATGAACTTCGAGTTTCCGGATGAAAGCATCATGATAGTAACTGATTGTGAAGTACCTGGACCGGATGAAGGACCTGAGGAAGGATCCCGATGGTCTATGCACTTTGACGGAGCCTCCAATGCTTTGGGCAACGGTATCGGCGCCGTAATCATATCACCTCAAGGCACTCATACCCCGCTCACTGCCCGGCTATGTTTCAACTGTACCAACAACATGGCAGAGTATGAGGCGTGCATCATGGGTCTTCAAGCTGCGATCGACTTAAGGATCAAGTTTCTGAGTGTCTTCAGAGATTCCGCTCTTGTGATCAATCAGATCAAAGGAGAGTGGGATACGAAACATCCAAATCTTATTCCTTACAGAGAATGTGTGTTGACCTTGATCCCCCACTTCACAAAAATAACCTTTGAACACTTTCCAAGAGAAGAGAATCAGTTGGCGGACGCGTTAGCTACAATGTCTTCTATGTTCAAGGTCAAATGGGATAATGAGGCTCCCCGGATCATCATCTGGAAACTGGACGAACCGGCATACTGTTGTGATCTCGAGACTGAGTTGGTGACTGAGAAGCCTTGGTACCATGAGGTGAAGAGATATCTGGAAGCTTAGGAATACCCTGAAGGTGCTTTTGTCAATGATAAGAAGTTCCTGAGAAGGTTCGCGGCAAAGTTCTTCCTTAGCAACGGCATCTTGTACAATCGAAACCATGATTCGACCTTACTGCGTTGTGTGGATAAGACTGAAGCCGAAAGAATCATGGAAGAGCTACATGAAGGGACCTTTGGTACACATTCCAGTGGACATACTATGGCGAAAAAGATCCTTCGGGCAGGGTATTACTGGTCCACAATGGAAGCTGACTGCTACCAACATTCCAGGACATGCCATAAGTGCCAGATTTATGCAGACAAGGTGCATGTTCCTCCAGTTCCTTTGAATGTTCTGACTGCGCCTTGGCCGTTTGCAATGTGGGGCATAGACATGATTGGTGAGATTAAACCTACGGCATCCAATGGGCATCGCTTCATCCTAGTGGCGATTGATTATTTTACAAAGTGGGTTGAAGCAGCTTCCTACGCTACGGTAACCAAGACTGTTGTGGCACGGTTCATTCGGCATAATCTGATCTGTCGATACGGCGTCCCAGAAAGAATTATTACAGACAACGGTACCAATCTGAATAACAAGATGATCACTGAGCTCTGCGAGCAGTTCAAAATACAGCACCACAATTCTTCTCCTTACAGACCGAAGATGAATGGGGCTGTAGAAGCAGCAAATAAAAATATCAAGAAAATCGTGCAGAAGATGACAGTGACTTATAAAGATTGGCATGAGATGTTACCGTTCGCTCTACATGGGTACCGTACCTCAGCTAGGACGTCAACCGGAGCAACTCCTTTCTCTTTGGTTTATGGTATGGAGGCAGTCTTACCGATCGAAGTGCAAATACCCTCTCTCCGGATAATGAAGGATGCAAATCTGAACGAAGATGATTGGATCCAGACACGACTTGATCAGCTAAACCTAATTGATGAAAAGAGACTTGCTGCTATCTGTCATGGTTAGACGTATCAGAAACGGATGATCAGGGCATTTAACAAAAAGGTCAGACCACAGGAATATCAAGTTGGGGATCTGGTAATCAAGCGAATCATCCTTCCTCAGAGTGATCCAAGGGGCAAATGGACCCCTACGTACGAAGGGCCATTTGTGGTTAAACATGTGTTCTCAGGAGGAGCCATGATTCTAACCAACATGGATGGTGACGACCTCCCTCACCCCGCCAATGCAGACATAGTAAAAAGATACTACGCATAATAAAGACCCGCTAGGCTGACATGCCTAGGCAAAAATTAGGGCTTCCCGGCGAACCAAAAGGGTTCGGGCAAAATGAAGGGATGAAATGAAAAAAATCTGTACACCCGGCAAGTCGAAAACCTGAAAAGGCGGCTTGGGCAAAAATGGGTATCCCGGTGGACTGAAAGCGTAATACTATGTCTCATTTGATCACTTTGCATCCAGAATCCGGTATCTACATCAAGTTCAGACGGCATCGATCAGTCAGCTTCACCTTCAACCAAGGTCATCAAGTGATGAGACGCTCGGAGTCATAAAGGCAATAGCAGGGTTGAAACCCAGTGGGATCATTCATTTCACACAGCTGTTTTATTTTCTCTTGTACAAAATTTGTATAAACTCTTTTGCTCGGCGGCGTTCTCTTACTAGGACGTCAGCCTCTTGTACACAAACGCCTATTTACAGGCAATTCAAAAATCAATACAAATACACTTTTCAGTTAAAATTGCCAATTGTTTTTCCTTTTTCTGTTTTGTTGTGCGAAGAACGTCCAAGGTTCAATTTGTGATATATGCATCGACAATAATTTGCTCACCCATGAATATTTGCATACGAAACAAAGGGTCAATTGCAGGTAACATTAGAAACAGGGGCAATAAAGAGCGGTCTAAGCAATCTAATTGTTCGGTCCTCCAAGGTACCAAGGTAGGTTCAGCTGAAGAACGTAACCAGTACATCCCAATTCCCCAGAGAGTGAGCCAACAAGCAGTATACTCTCCTCAAGCAGTTATCAAACCTTAAGGAAGTTGGGTATCCTCCCGCAGAGCTCAACATTCCCCAGCAGCATATATATCCTTAACAAGCATCCCCGACAGTCTTGGCCTAAAGATTGTTCCCCGGCGGTATATCAAATATTCAAAGGAGTCACTTCCCCGATGCAGTTCAAACTTCCCCAAGAGAGTCCAATCCAGTTTCCCCAGGAAAGTTGGAATCCATCTCCCCAAGTAGTAAGCTTATCCCCCAGTAGATTCTGGAAGCTTATCCTCGCAGAGCACGAACGCGTCTCCCGGCTTTATTCAAAGAGTTATTTCCCTACTAGGATATAACTGGGTTATCCTCAGCCAAAAGCCACGGAAAGGTCGTCGTCAACACAGTTCTTTCTTATCCCCAGCGAAGTCTATCAGCACTTCCAACACAACAAGGGTATCCCCAGCAAGTTATTATCAACATTCCAGCAAAGTACCTCTCTCCCCACAGAGTATTACTTCCCAGCAAGATCGTTAGAGTGCTTTTCTCCCTGCAGAGTTATCCATTCGCCAAGTTTATTCCCCAACGGAGCTATCTTCTCCTACCGGTATTCTTGCAACTATCATCCCTAGCGGAAGCAAAGATCTATTCTCCAACATCAGCCCAGGAGTGACTTCCCGGCACCCGTCAAGGATTTACTTTCCTAAGACGAAAAAAAAAAATACATTCATAAACATCGCACTTCCATACATCATTATAGCATGCATAGACGCATCATATCTTACAAATCTCATTTATGTTGAGAACATCATTGCTTGATCCATATCATGCATTGCATATGACTGACCTTTACCTTTCAGGAAAGATTCAGTTAAATTCTCAATCATATTTCAAGACCTAGACCGGTTCAGTTAAATCGACTCCAAAGATTTCTTATCCAGTCAAAGGCCTTCTCTGGTCCAGTTAAATCAACCCCAAACAGATTTTTCTGATAAAAACCCAGTTGAAGACATTCCAAGACCTAGACCGGTTCAGTTAATCGACCCTAAGATTCTCTGTTTCTTATCCAGTCCAAGGCATTCTCTAGTCTAGTTAAATCGACCCCAAACAGATTTTTCTGATAAAGACTCAGTAGAAGTTATCCATGGTTCTCTCCCCGATCCTGCGGAGTTGGTAATCCCAGGCTTCTCTCAACGATTGCTGTTGAAGTTGAAGTTATCCAAGGTTCTCTCAACGTTTGCTGTTGAGGTGGTAATCGCCTATGGTTCTCTCCCCGATCCTGCGGAGTTGGTAATCCCAGGCTTCTCTCAATGATTGCTGTTGAAGTTGAAGTTATCCAAGGTTCTCTCAATGTTTGCTGTTGAGGTGGTAATCGCCTATGGTTCTCTCCCCGATCCTGCGGAGTTGGTAATCCCAGGCTTCTCTCAATGATTGCTGTTGAAGTTGAAGTTATCCAAGGTTCTCTCAATGTTTGCTGTTGAGGTGGTAATCGCCTATGGTTCTCTCCTCGATCCTGCGGAGGTGGTAATCCCAGATTTCGCTCAATGATTGCTGTTGAAGTGAAGTTATCCAAGATTCTCTCAATGATTGCTATTGAGGTCGTAGTCGCCTATGAT
Source organism: Vicia faba (assembly GCA_948472305.1). Classification (NCBI taxonomy): domain Eukaryota; kingdom Viridiplantae; phylum Streptophyta; class Magnoliopsida; order Fabales; family Fabaceae; genus Vicia; species Vicia faba. The sequence goes on from OX451739.1 coordinate 143,108,746, forward strand.
TCTCTCCCCGATACTGCGGAGGTGGTAATCCCAGATTTCGCTCGATGATTGCTGTTGAAGTGAAGTTATCCAAGATTCTCTCAATGTTTGCTGTTGAGGTTGTAATCGCCCAAGGTTCTCTCACCGTTCCTGTTGAGGTAGTAACCATCCCTGGTTCGTTCATCACCTTTTGAAGATCCAGATCCAGCTCCTGTAACCAGTCAGGACACATCTACACAAAGAATTTGAAGACCAGCTCCCGTAACAGGTCAGGTAATCATCTTTCTTTTTTTTGCAGGTATGCAAGTTCTCGCTAAGGAAGCTCTTACGCGATCAACATCCAGATGGCATCTATAAGCCCATCCACCTTCCATCATCTCTTAGCATGGCATCTATAAGCCTATCATCCTATCCATCAATCTCCAAATGGCATCTATAAGCCCATTCCACCATCGCACTGCTACTATGTGAGCGCAAATTTCTGGGCACTCTAGTGTTCAATCATCTTCCACCTTCGGATTACGAAAGGCACGTCAGCCAATCTGCATCCTCAGGTCTAAGAAGATTGAACAGGGACAACTGTTGTACCCCAAAATTTGCCCTCCCATATTCTTCAAGATTTGTCAAAAGCATGCTTCAAAATTCCCCAAGGGTTGCACAGTTCAAGGGCCTCCTAAACAGTCAAAATTAGGGTTTTGGTTCTGACAAAGAAAATGAAGTTTCCAAGGGTTCAATCAAGTCTCACATGCCTATAAACATGGTCAAGCATCCTCATATCAAGTTTCAAGACTTTCAGCACAAAATTGCACAGTCAAAAACCCTAATTGCACTACAGTCAACTGTAGGGGCAAAATGGTCATTTGACAGTCAAAAGTTCAAATTTTTGGTCAACATCTCATTTTGAAGCCACAAACATCATTTGATCAATGCTTGATCATGATTCTCAAAGCTTGGCTCAAAAATCATCAAGATGCAAAAGTTTCCATATTTGGATAACTGAAAAAGTCAACTGTAAATTGACCAGGGCATAACTTTCACATGGATTATCAGAAAAATTATATCCAAAGCTCATTTTGAAGAGAAAGACATTTCCTACAACTCCTCTTCACACTTCAAGTCCAAGAAATGCTCTCACAAAAAGTTATCAATTTCAACATTATAGGTCATTTTCAAAAGTCAACAAAAAGGGACTTTAAGTCAAAGGCCATAACGTGAGATTGGTAAATCAAAATTACATGGTACCAAAGACATTGGTTAGAGGACTCAAAGACCTTTCCAAAATGTCCAAGAACATGAGCAAAGCTTAAAAATTGAGCAAGTTATGCCTTGTGGAAGTTGGGAAATTTTTGGATATTTTGAAAAGTCAACATTGATTCAAATGACCTAAAAATGCTAATGGGCCTCTTTTTCTTCCACAATTCATCATCCAAGGCATGTGCACGACCATTTGGCCCAAAGGGAAGTTCTTCATCATTTTTATTTTATTTATTTGAATTTTAATTACTAATAATTCATTTAATTAAGTAAAATATATGAAAAATATCAAAACTAGGTTTTCAAATCTTTTTATGCAAGACAATTACTCATGATTCACTAAGGATTTCATGCCTATCAAAAGTGGAAAGAATTGGTGTAAATTGAGAGAGTTCTTCAGGAAGAAATATTGAAAAAGATCCTAAAAAATCAAATCTTGAAAACCATTAAAAGCAAGGCTATGGGCTTGGATCATTGATCAAATTCGTTCTATATACAAAGGCAAACCTAACCCTAATGCTAATAACCAGAAAGCTGCGCCATATCAAAAGAATAAAACTTGACTTTTTTGCAAAAAAGTGGAAAACTGAAAACACACTTGCAAGTCGATTCAAGCCAAGAAATTCATTCCATTACCTTCCTAGGACATCACCGAGTCTAACTGGATAGCTTTCCATACGCATAGCCCTTTGAATCGGTATCCAGAAATCAAACTTTTTCATATAATATGCATAATCGTATTTTGATTTTCAAGCACATTCATTGCATTTTTCTTATGGATTCTGACTAATTGATGGATTCTGATGCTAACTGTGTAATTTAATTGTATTTTTATCACCCATACGCGATTTCACAATTGTTGGATATTAGGGTTCTTCAGCTTTTGAATTAGGGGTTTCCAGGTACTGTAAAATTGGACGTTCTCAATACCATAACTAGATTCAGCGTGCTTGGACGAAAAAGATAGGACCCTCGCGCCTAATTTATGCTCAAAGATGGCTTAATCGCTATTATTGTATATGGCCTGTTTTGGGGGGGTTCAAAACCCCCGCTAACCACTTTCTATTTTCAGGAAAAAACGAGCAATGAAGAAGATGATGAAGTGTAAGGCGCTGACTGGTTGATTCAAATTTTCGCGCGGAAAAGTTACTAACGCTTTGGTTTATTTTATATTCATTATTTGTTATTTAATATACAAAACGCGCTGAGTGGAGTAGTGGCAAGCATGGGTAGTGGTGACCTTCAGGACCTGGGTTCGATCCCAGGTCCCTCACTCTTTCCATATTATTTTTCAGTTAACACTTGTGTACAATTTCAATGCTAGTGTCTATCATGCATCCACGCTATCAAGCGTCCACGCGTCCCATTGCCCTCAATCAAAGGCCAGGATCTGAAGACTAGGGCATGCCTCAGTCAACGCCCATACATGCTAGCTGGAAAAGTCCACCAGGCCAGGGATAGTTGGGCCTAAAATGCTAAAGTCTCACCTCCTAATTTGGGGACAGAAACCCCCTAGGTTTGCAATATTCTTCCCATTATTTATTTATTTTATTTATTTTGATTCAATTAGTTAGTTTTTTAATTTAAATGTTTTCATAAAAAATATAAAAACAACAAAAATCAGAAAGGACAAAGTTTAAAATATGTTTATTTAATTAATATTTTTGTAAATAAAATTCATTAATTAATTAGTTTTAATCTAGGGTTAATCTTAATGTTTTTTTAATAAATTTAAAATTGATAGAATTAGAGTTTATATTAATTTTTTATCCCTTCTTTTTTCTTTTCTCTAAATAATTAAATATTTCCTATCCTTTTTATAAATTAAAATTGCATGTAAATAATTAGGTTAATTTAGGTTTTAACTTTAATTTTTTTTTTCCAATAAATAAAATTGTAGAATTAGGGTTAATAGTTTAATTTCAATTAATTTCATTAAATTCTCCTAAATACCAAAAACCAAAAATAATTTCTTTTTCTTTAATTTAATTAATTTGCTAATAATTTAATTTCGCAAAAAGGGTCCAACGCCCTCATTTCTAATTTTAATTCAAATCGCGCATTTATTTTCTTTTCGTATAATTATTTATGTATCTCTCCCAAAGCCGTGTAATTTCATAATCTCTCGCACTTTTACTTTAATTATTTACTTTCTGTCAAATCGGGTTCTGGAAATTTTGGCGATGTGGACCCGCGCCTTTTGTAATAGTTTAGAACTTTACTTTTCTCGCAATCTTTTGACTGTTAAATAACGCATGCAAGAATGAATGACAATAAAATAAAAACAAACGCATAGATCACTTTGACATGAACAAGATAAATGCAAATGAACATGACACACAAAATCACACACCACCCCTAGGGTACGCCTCACTGTTGCCTTGCCTCGAAAGGTGATCGTCGAGTAGAGGATGTCTTAGTAAGTCCTCATGATCCGGGAACCTGGCATGAGGGTAGCTTCTAAGGTGTCTTCCCATTGCTCTGGTGATCACCATGTCCCGAACCTCGAATTGACCCGAACACCTCCAACGGTGGTGCTACCTACTTCTCAATGGTGGGATGGCACTACTTTAAAGGACATTTACACAGACGAATTCCTTAGGGTAGGTAGACGACTCTAGATACTTGCTCTAATTTCAAAAAACAAATCAAAAATACTTTTCACACCGACACCTTTTCAAAAAGCTTTCGAAAGCAATTTTTCAAACACTCTTGAGGACCGATACAAGAGTCGAACTGGAATTTTCAAAGAAAACTTTTTTTAAAACCCACAGTTGAAAAGCAAACAAACCATTTTTGAAAACACAGATGAGCAAGTATCTAAGAGCCCATGGATAACCATGGATAGAAAGGGTGCTAACACCTTCCCTTTCTATAATCTACCTCCCGAACCGAGAGCAATCTCTTTAAGGAATTTTTCTGTGCTTTTGTCCTTTCCATTTGGAGAAAATAAAAGACGGTGGCGACTCTTGCTTCCGCAACATTTCGCGAACCAGCGTTAAACAGTCAGTTCCAGATCCACCGATCACAGTCAGCTTTGGTGTATTCCCAAGGTCGACAGATACTCAATGCTACACTCATTGAGGTTTGAATCCTGATTTTTGTTTGGTTATGAGTCAATCGCCGATTGGACGAAGCTTGGGGGAAAGATTAGTGATATTGAGACCTCTTAGAACCCGGTTACTATTTATAGGACAGGTTGAACCAATCCAGCTTCAAGAGGGTATTACCTTAAAACTCATGCAAGCCTAAACCTAAGGATACTTGTATGACTTGTTTGCTTTCTTTGCCTAACAATTTTAACTTATTGCAAGGCTTTGTTTGTATTCCTTGCAGGACCTTGTTTGTGTAAATCCAATAAATTTGTTTCTTATCCTGCATTTTTGCTTGATGCATAACATACACATCATATCATCATAACATGACATATCATACTAACCATTTCAAGGATCTCGAGGGCATGTGATGTAGGTTATGATGAACCAGACATCTAGCAAGGGGCAAGGGGATTTATTTTCCTCTAGCCAATGTCGTCAAAAGACCAAAATACGATAAATTGAGCCAGGGGCTATGACCCACTTGATATGGTGAGCTTGACTCTTGTAGAAGGACCTTCAATGATACGAAGTGCTTTAATTAAAGCTGTAAAGTTCAACGCCTAACATTTTTCTTGTTTACCCCGCGAGATCCTTGAAAACTGTTGCATATCATACATGTCATTGCATAACAGGTAATCTCCAATACATGTTTCTCATCTTCTTCGTTGTTTATTTCAGCAATGGCTCTCAAACAAGGCAACATATATCTCCAAACTCAAGAAGCTCAGTTCATGGAAATGTTCCTAAACCTATCCAAGGGGCAGGAAGAGTTGAAAGCACTCCTCGCCGTGAATCCGGCCAAGAAAAGTTCTGAAGACAATAAGGATGAACGGTGGGAACAACTGCAAGTTGAAGTTGAAACAATAAGAACCCAGATGCTGGGGCAGAGGGCTCTTATCCAAGGCCTAGCCTGGGGACAAGAGGAGCTGAGAGCCATTATAAAAAAACTTCATCAAGACGGCTGCAACCGTATGAAGCAAACAGTCGAGGTTGGGGACCAAGTCATTGATCAACTTCCGAGAAGATAAGAAGCTGGTTTGGTGAAGAGTGGACTTTTCCAAATTGCTACCACATCACGGGTCCAACAACAACCTCGCCAAAAACAATGGGTTAATCAGAGTAAGCCGGATATACCCAAAAGGCAGTTTACCAAACTCAACATGTCACTGTCTCAAGCTTTGCAACACCTGTTGAGGATGAATCTGATTACGTTGATAAGACCTCATCCGAATCCTAAGACTTCTTCCCCTAACTACAATCCCGATGTAAGGTGCACGTACCACTCCAACAGCCCGGGGCAAGATACTGATGACTATTGGAGGTTGAAATATGAAGTTCAAAACTTGATTGATGAAGGGGTGTTGGAGTTTACACAAGATGGTCAGACCGAGTTCTTCTGCCATCCCTCAAATACACACCATCTAAAGTGACAAGTTCAGGCAAAGATGCTTTTGTTCATTAGAATTTTCAATTTGTAATTTTCTTTTGATTGTTCGAACATCTATTCATCTCAAACTATGTTACTTTATCAATGTATTGCATATGTCTATTTTGAATCAATTCATTCGTATTCACTATATTTAAATTGCTTCCCTTTTTGTGATATTCAACTCTCGATCAAAAGCTCTAAACCTTTAGAGGGAGGATGATGAAAATGATACCATAATCTCCACAATATGCTTTTGAGCAGACTCGACTGACGATGTACATGCATTGTTTCAAATCCTAAACAGTGGAGTTATAAGGAAGATAATCCCTAGTCAACCCCTTCGAGCCAAAGAAGTAGGAGTTTTTCTTTTCACACAAATTAAAACCCTTAATCATAACTTGGGGCAGGGTAGTTTTCTCAGTTAATTCAAAGGCGCATTCAGTCACAATCTTCCGCTTCGCACACAATGAATGGCCTTGAAGACGTCCTTCCAAATCAGAAAATGGTAATGGTTCCGCATAATCATTAAAGCAGGCAATCATTATCTCTCAAAATAAAAGCCCATTAAGTCAAAACCTATGAAGGAGACTTAAGAAAAAAAACTGGGGCATCCCGCTGACTGTAATCACAAAAGAAATAGTTCAGGCAAAAGAAGGGATAACGAAAACCAAAAAAAGAGGTTATTACAAATCCATAAAAAAAAAGTTTACAAAAATGACTGCCTCTTCCAAATAAATTTTCAATATCCGAACCATCACCGGAACATCAAGGACAATATTCTAGAACTCAACTGGGATTCTAAATGCGCAATTAACTGAGCATAGGATTGAAGAACACCACGAAGAGTGGGTGGGTACAAATAAATTTTGAGCCTTTATCCTTTGTTTCTTGAACCGTGAACCAGGCCATGTTATAACCTTTAAAATTCCTAGCTGAAGCATGGGTTAGTTCGAAAGCATATTGTTCAAAAGGTATCCTGACTCCTGTAAGGTTTGCTATAAATCCTGAGTTGACATCACACTCTTACAAAATTTATTTATTTTACTAAAAAATGATTTTTCAAACTTCAAGACAGACATAAGCTTTACATTACTAAAATACCATTGTTTGCATATGGCTATTTGTTCAACAACGGAGAAATTCACACGACGGATATTCGATGAACAAAAATCTTCTCAGTAGACAGAATCACCTCAAGTGGAAGAACACTTATAACCAAGGGGCACAGCGTGATCATTGTCCACCATCTGGGGCAGTCAAGTTAAGATTCAAGGAATCTCTCAAAGGTGCCAAATACCAGGGGCAGATCTCCATCTGAATCACTTGGGACATTGAACATGGATTCCTGCAACGAACCCTGTACAATCGAACAAACATCTTCTTGCAGTGTGGTAACACTTACTACTGTGGATAATGATAATTTTCCGTACCCGGTGAACATGGACATAGTCAGAAAATACTATGCATGATAAAAGACCCGCTAGGTTGACTGGCCTAGGCAACAATTAGGGATAAAAAAAACAAAAATATATGTACACACTGAAAGTCGAAAACCTGAAAAGGCAGCTTGGGCAAAAAAGGGTATCCCGGTGGACTAAAAATCTGAAAAGACACTCCATGCAAAAGTTAGGGATTAAAGCGTACGACTATGTCCCATCATCTTGTCACTTGCCTACCAGTAGAAGACTTATCATTCTGATCGGTAGTTACCAAGCACCTCATGAGTTGGGATAACACTCAAGCTATCCACAAAGCCTCCGCAGGTACTTTCCCCAGCAGGTACATGGGTAGAAAAGTCCTAATTCAAAGTCATTGTCGTATCCTCAGCATGTGTCCCAGTAACATCTACACTCCCCACAGATTAGAGGCAACTAAAGCTTTGACATCGACTTCCCCAAATAGGAGTTACTATCCCTAGCCAGGTTCCTTCAAAAATTTGACATCTATATTCCTCAGCCGAATTTCATAATCGCAAGCGGGTCATAAAGTTTTCTCCCGAACAAAGTTTATTTCTCTAAATACAAAAGCTCAATCCCTGACAGAGTTTATCCCTTCATCTATGGAAGTTCATCCTCCGACAGAGTTATTTCCCCGCAGAGTTATTCTCAAGCAGAGTCTCTCCCCGACAGAATATTCACAAATGAGAGAAAATCCACGGCATAGTCATCTACGTTTGCCATCCCCAATGGAAGTAGAAGAACAACTTTTTCTATGACGGCCAGGACTTTGATTTCCACTACTCTCCAGCAGCAGTCAGGGATTTATTTTCCCAGACTCGGATATGTCATAATAGCATTTCATGTTCATACATCATGACGTGCGCACACATATTGCATACATCATAATCTCATTTATTTTGAGAACATCACCATACAATGCATTTTATGCATCACATATAATTAATCATGTACCTTTTCAGGAAAGATGGTTATCATCAACAATTTCCAACAGGTCCAAGATTAGCTCATGAAACTAAACATAGTAATTATCTGCGCGACCAAATGCAGCTTTACACGGGTTCGTCACGAAACAATCTTGCACGGGTTTCTCCTTAAGACAGCTTCACACGGGCTTATCGTGAAAAAATCTCACACGGATCCCTTCTAATACATTTCCGAATAAAGTTTCACACGAACTCATCACGAAGTGACCTTACCCAGGTTCCTCCTGAAGTTTTACACGGACTTAGCCCAAAGTAACCTTACCCAGGTTCTTTCTGAAGTTTTACACTGACTTATCCAGAAATAGGCTTACCCAGGTTCCTTCTCGATTCAGATGAAGTTTTACCCAAACTCCTCACGAAGCAACTTTACCCAGGCTCCTTCTCAGTTAAGATGCAGTTTTACCCAAACTCATCACAAAGCAACCTTACCCAGGTTCCTTCTCGATTCAGATGAATTTTTACCCAAACTCCTCACGAAGCAACCTTACCCAGGTTACCACTCGATTCAGATGTAGTTTTACCCAAACTCCTCACGAAGCAACCTTACCCAGGTTCCTTCTCAGTTCAGATGTAGTTTTACCCAAACTCCTCACGAAGCAACCTTACCCAGGTTCCTTCTCGGTTCATATGAAATTTTACCCAAAGTCCTCACGAAGCAACCTTACCCAGCTTCGCTCTCGGTTCAGATGCAGTTTTACCCAAACTCCTCACGAAGCAGCCTTACCCAGGTTCCTTCTCGGTTCAAATGCAGTTTTACACAAACTCCTCATGAAGCAACCTTACCCAGGTTCCTTCTCGGTTCAGATGCAGTTTTACCCAAGCTCATCACGAAGAAACCCAAGTTCTCATAGCCCTACTACCCAGGCTTTATTTCGAAGTAACCCTACTACCCAGGTTCCTTCTCATAGCCCTACTACCCAGGCTTTCATTTCGAAGTAACCCTACTATCTAGGTTCTTTCTCATAGCCCTACTATCCAGGATTTTATTTCTAAGTAACCTACTACCCAGGTTCCTTCTTATAGCCCTACTATCCAGACTTTCATTTCGAAGTAACCCTATTATCCAGGTTCCTTATCATAGCCCTACTATCCAGGCTTTTATTTCGAAGTAACCCTACTATCCAGGTTCTTTCTCATAGCCCTACTATCCAGGCTTTTATTTATAAGTAACCCAACTACCCAAGTTCCTTCTCATAGCCCTACTATCCAGACTTTTATTTCTAAGTAACCCTATTATCCAGGTTCCTTCTCATAGCCCTACTATCCAGGCTTTTATTTCGAAGTAACCCTACTATCCAAGTTCCTTCTCATAGCCCTACTATCCAGGCTTTCATTTCGAAGTAACCCTACTATCCAGGTTCCTTCTCATAGCCGTACTATCCAGGCTTTCATTTAAAAGTAACCCTACTATCCAGGTTCCTTCTCATAGCCCTACTATCCAGGATTTTATTTCGAAGTAATCATACTACCCAGGTTCCTTCTCATATCCCTACTATCCTGGCTTTCATTTTGAAGTAAACCTAATATCCAGGTTCCTTCTCATAGCCCTACTATCCAGTATTTCATTTCGAAGTAATCTTACTATCCAGGTTCCTTCTCATAGCCCTACTATCCAGGCTTTTATTTCGAAGTAACCCTACTACCCAGGTTCCTTCTCATAGCCCTACTATCCAGGCTTTCATTTCGATGTAACCCTACTACCCAGGCTCCTTCTCATAGCCCTGCTATCCAGGCTTTCATTTCGAAGTAACCCTACTACCCAGGTTCCTTCTCATAGCCATACTATCCAGGCTTTCATTTCGAAGTAACCCTAATATCTAGGTTCCTTCTCATAGCCCTACTATCCAGGCTTTTATTTCAAAGTAACATAACTACCCAGGTTCCTTCTTATAGCCCAACTATCCAGGCTTTCATTTCGAAGTAACCCTACTATCCAGGTTCCTTCTTGCAGCCCTACTATCCAGGCTTTCATTTCGAAGTAACCCAACTATCCAGGTTCATTCTCATAGCCCTACTATCCAGGCTTTCATTTCGAAGTAACCCTACTACCCAGGTTCCTTCTCATAGCCCTACTATCCAGGCTTTGATTTCGAAGTAACCCTACTATCCAGGTTCCTTCTTATAACCCTACTATCAAGGCTTTCATTTCGAAGTAACCCTACTATCCAGGTTTCTTCTCATAGCCCTACTATCCAGTCTTTCATTTTGAAGTAACCCTACTATCCAGGTTCCTTCTCATAGCCCTACTATCCAGGCTTTTATTTCGAAGTAACCCCACTACCCAGGTTCCTTCTCATAACCCTACTATCCCGGATTTCATTTCGAAATAACCCTACTATCCAGGTTCCTTCTTGCAACCCTACTATCCAGGCTTTCATTTCGAAGTAACCTTACTATCCAGGTTCCTTCCCATAGCCCTACTATCCAGGCTTTCATTTCGAAGTAACCCTACTATCCAGGTTCCTTCTTATAGCCCTACTATCCAGGATTTCATTTCGATGTAACCCTACTACCCAGGCTCCTTCTCATAGCCCTGCTATCCAGGCTTTCATTTCGAAGTAACCCTACTACCCAGGTTCCTTCTCATAGCCCTACTATCCATGCTTTCATTTCGAAGTAACCTTACTATCCAGGTTCCTTCTCATAGCCCTACTACCCAGGCTATTAATTCGAAGTAACCCTACTACCCAGGTTCCTTCTCATAGAACTACTATCCAAGCTCCTTTTCATGAATTACTTAACGCAGTTTTTCATCCCGAGAAAGCCCTATACAGGTCCCTTCTCTTTTATATCCAGACAATAGTTTACCACACTGTAAAACCTGGACCCGACCAGATACGGTCAATTTCACATTTACCTAGTAAATCACTGTGAAGCCTGGATTCTGATTAGATAGCAGTTCACTCCCATCTCTTTAATCAAGTGATGACTCCCTAGTAGAGTAACTGACAACTGAAGCTCATAAAACTCTATGTTCCAAGACAGAGACCAACATTCCTCAGCGGAGTCCTCCCTAACAGCAAGAGCAGGAATTCCCACAAAGGGATATCTCATGAAATTATCATTATGTTGGATGGCATCTTTAAGCCCATCTCCGACGACTCTCCATCATATCCTGTTGTTGATCAGAATTCAAAATCACAAGTTAAGCATAACATGTAATTTTTTGAGAAATCCAAGTTTCAAAGCTTTGTGTACTGGTTAAGATAGAATGGTTATGCTTTAACCACACTTTCTTCTGACTTTGTAGATGGAGTGTGATCAGAGGGAACAAGTTAGAGGCTCAAGAATTGACTTTGCACTAAAAGCTTGCTTTTCTAAAATGGAAGTGTTCACTTTATTCCATTAATGGAAATATGGATTGGATAAAGCTTAAACCACTTGAATTAAAGCTCAAAAGTTTGTGTAATCCATTAATGATGGATAGATACACAAGTTAGAAGTCCTGCAAAGCAAGATTATGCAGCCTAACATTGAAATTGCATTTTTGGTCATCATGAAAATGACCTATAATTTTAGTTTGAAATCCTAACTTCCTCTCTTCGATTCTCCCTGCTCAAGAATGATATCAAGGAGTTCTTGGACATTTTGGAAAGCTTACAATGTGCTCTACAACCACTATTTGAATCACTTTTGAAAATTCCCCTTGGAACTATATGAAAAAGTTCCATGAAGTTAGGTCAAAATCCTGCCTAAATTAGGGCAAAATTTCACTAAGTGTTTAATTTCAAGACCATGACTTTATGAATTAATAACTTGAGATCCAAGCACTTTTAGAAGAAGTTATATAAAGCAATGTTGTAGATATCATGGAGATCTACAACTTTCATGTTGAAAGTTTCTTTTGAATCATCTTGCATCATGGTGAAAAATTGGCTCAAAGTTGTGAAGAAACATGAAGTTTTCAACACTTAGAAAAATTTCTATGTTTGAAAACTTTGACTTTTCAAAGTGAAATCTTGACTTTCCCAAAGAAGACTAAATCCCGCAATGAAAGAGGTATCCAAAAGAGAAGTGGTGAAACTGTTAGATGCTGGGATGATTTATCCTATATTTGACAGTTCTTGGGTGAGTCATATACATGTCGTGCCAAAGAAAGGAGGAACGACTGTGATCAAGAATGAGAAGAATGAGTTAATCCCTACAAGTACAGTTACTAGATGGCGAGTTTGTATCGATTATAGAAGATTGAACCTTGCTACGAGAAAGGATCACTTTCTGTTACCATTCATTGACCATATGTTGGAAAGGTTGGCCGGTCATGAGTACTATTGTTTCCTTGATGGTTACTCGGGGTATAATCAGCTAGTTGTTGTACCAAAAGATTAAGAGAAGAAAAATTTACATGCCCTTTTGCTATCCTTGCTTACTGGAGGATGCCATTCGGGTTATGCAATGCACCAGCTACCTTTCAAAGATGCATGCAATTGATTTTTGCAGATATGCTTGAAAAATATATGGAAGTCTTCATGGATGACTTCTCAGTTTTTGGTAAGTCTTTTGATAATTGTTTAAACAACCTTGTTGTTGTCTTAGAAAGATGCTAGTAGACCAATCTAATCCTTAACTGGGAGAAATGTCACTTCATGGTGCGCGAATGCATAGTCTTGGGTCACAAAATTTCCTACAAGGGAATAAAAGTGGACCAAGCAAAGATTGAAGTAATATCAAAGCTTCCCCCACCGACGAATGAAAAAGGTATTAGAAGTTTCTTAGGGCATGCATGTTTTTACCGTAGATTCATAAGAGATTATTCTAAAATAGCAAAACCATTAACGACCCTTTTGGTTAAGGATCGGGCTTTTGTATTTGATAAGGAGTGTGTCATAGATTTTGAAACCATAAAGATTAAATTGGTGTCGGCACCAATTGTAGTAGCCCCTGATTGGTCTCTCCCTTTTGAAATCATGTGTGATGCTAATGATATTGCAGTAGGGGCAGTTTTGGGACAACGTAGATAAAAGTTACTACATGTCATTTACTATGCGAGTTATGTGTTGAACCCTGCACAGATGAAATATACAACTACTGAAAAGGAGTTGTTAGCTGTGGTTTACACCTTTGATAAATTCAGGCAATATCTGTTGGGTTCTAAAGTCATTATTTATATTGACCATACTGCTTTGAAGTATTTATTTGCTAAACAGGATTCTAAGCCAAGACTTTTGAGATGGATTTTACTCCTTCAGGAGTTTGATATGGAGATTCGTGACAAGAGAGGTTGTGAAAACACTATTGCTGATCACCTCTCTCGTATGTCACCGATTGAAGAAACAGAGGTTAAGCGACCAATAAAGGACGAGTTTGCCGATGAACACATCCTTGATGTTATTGGTGTACCATGGTTCACACATTATGCAAATTATATAGTATGACTTATCATCCCTGATGACTTTGATTCTAACAGGAAAAAAGTTTGTTCATGATTGCAGGTTTTACTTGTGGGATGATCCCTTTTTATACAAAAGAGGAATGGATGGACTTATAAGAAGATGTGTTCCTAAGCAAGAGCAGGAAGACATATTGAAAGCATGCCATGCCTCAGAGTACGGAGGACATTTTAGTGGTGATAGAACTGTAGCTAAGGTCCTCCAATCAGGTTTATATTGGCCATTATTGTTTAAGGATGCCCAAGAGATGGTAAAAGAGTGTGATAAATGTCAAATAATTGGGAATATCTCCAAGAGAAACCAGATGCCACATAATTCTATGTTAGAGGTCGAGTTATTTGATGTTTGGGGAATAAATTTCATGGCCTTTTCCACCATCTTTCGGGAAGAACTATATCCTAGTGCCAGTTGATTATATGCCGAAATGGGTGGAGGCCATGGCTTTACCAACTAATGATGCGAAAGTGGTGGTGAGATTCCTGAAAGAAAACATTTTTGCCAGATTTGGAGTATCGAGAGCACTCATAAGTGATGAAGGAACAGATTTTCTGAATCACCTCATGGAAATGTTACTCCAGAAGTACAATGTTAAGAATAAGGTTTCCACTCTGTATCACCCTCAAACTAGTGGCCAAGTAGAAGTTTCAAACATGCAACTTAAACAAATTCTTGAGAAAATAGTAAGTTCTTCTCAGAAAGATTGGGTGGCTAAGTTGGATGATGCTTTATGGGCTTACCGAATGACTTTCAAAACGCCAATTGGTATGTCACCATACCAACTAGTCTATGGAAAAGTGTTCCATTTACATTTGGAGTTGGAGCACAAGGCATTCTGGGCATTAAAACTTCTGAATATGGATCTGTCTAAGTCAGGTAGTTCGCAGATCCTTCAATTTCATGAGTTGGAGGAATTTCGGAACCGAGCCTATGAAAATGCAAAGGTTTATAAAGACCAAACGAAGAAGTGGCATGATAAAAGGATTGTGAGGAAATAGTTTTATGAAGGACAACTAGTCCTCTTGTACAATTCCAAGTTGAAGCTATTTCTTGGAAAACTGAGATCCAAATGGTCAGGACCTTTCGTAGTGCACAAAGTGTTTTCTCATGGGGCGATTGAAGTGAAAAATCAAGCTAATGGTGAAATTTTTAAAGTGAATGGGCAAAGGTTAAAACCCTATTATGCAGGGCAAGAAGGTGGTCAGATTATGTTGTTCGTCTTACAGGGTGAGATGAACAGCCGTCGAGCCATGCGACGTAAAATGAAGTGCTACGTGAGAGGCAACCCACATGTTTTATTCTAATGATTTCTTTTGTTTTATTGTAATGTTTTCCTACAGGGTTTCTTGTGCGGAGGAGATTGAGGATTGATGTTTTGAGCAGGGTAACGAAAGATGACTTGAGAAAATATGAAAGATGAAATTGGCAAATACA
The DNA here is from genome assembly GCA_948472305.1 of Vicia faba. NCBI lineage: Eukaryota > Viridiplantae > Streptophyta > Magnoliopsida > Fabales > Fabaceae > Vicia > Vicia faba. The sequence continues at coordinate 143,123,770 of OX451739.1, forward strand.
GGGGATGACACGGTCGCCCGTGTCAAGGGACACGGCCGTGTCATCCAAATGAACGTGATGAGGATTTGTTAATCATCCTCTGACACGGGTTCCCGTGTCAAGTGACATGCCCGTGTCAGAAAACCTGGAACAAGAAGAAGACGGATCTTGGGCAGGCCCTGACACGGTTGCCCGTGTCATGTAACACGGCCGTGTGAGGCAATTCAGATTCCAATTTAATTTTTGGGAGTTTTTATTTTTATGGAGGGCCCCGCCTTCTTATAACCTCTCCCTCCCTCACATTAGTCATACATCATCAAAAAACCTTTTGTTTTCTCTTCTTCTACCTCTCTCTCTCTCTCTCTCTCTCTCTCTCTCTCTCTCTCTAAATACACAAAAACTCCATAGCCACTCTCTTCATAAAGCTTCCTTCTTTCTCCATAGATCTCGTGCTCCCACGTAGTCGCCCTCACAAAAACTGATCCAAATTCCGTCCTCTACCTTTCTACGGTAGCTTTTTCCTCTAACTCTTTGTTTCAATTTGGTGTGGTTTTTCAGGTTTACCAAAATGCCCCCAAAGCGCAATGCAAGAGGTAAGCAGCCAGCAGGTGAACCATCGAGGTCGAGACCAAGGAGCATCCGTAATCAAATGGCGGAATCTAATGCTAATGACATCTTCTTTGATAATCCTGCTCATGAGGTGCGTTTCTCACATCATATTCAGTGTAAGTTAACGCCCACAAGGTACATGTGTTCTCAAACTTTATCTCGACTGGGTTTATCCGATGAAATAAATAGAATGTTGCATGTTTTGAGAATACTAGAATTTATGCAGCATGAAACGCTCACTTTTGAGCGCATAACACTCGAATTTCTGAGCTCTATTGAGTGTTAGCTGAAGCCAAATTGGGATGGGACCACCCAAATACACATAGCTACTTTAACTTTCAGACTGTTCAATATGGAATGTCAGCTGACCCTATAGGAATTGGGTGGGATTCTCCACCTTCCCGTCTTTGGACCAGGAGCGATTCCAGAAACTTTTAATCCAGCGGGATTTTGGGGAGAAATCACTGGCCGTGGAGGTTATGAGGCTAAGAGCGCCAAGGCATCTCGTATTCTAAACCCATGCTTCAGGTATGCTCAAAAATGTCTGGCTTACTCTTTGTTAGGTAGAGGGGATAGTACACGAGTCACATTGCAAGCATAACTCTTTCTGCTTCATGTTATGGCCAATGCAACCCCGGTCAATCTTGCCGCCTTCGTAGCAAACCACCTGAAAAAAGTGGGACAGGTAACTTCAGGTGATATTTCTGTTGGCAGGATGATTACCCAAATAGCCATTTATTTTGGTTATGACCCTGTGGCAATGAATCATGCACCCTTGTCAGGTATCAGTAAAATAGATATGAATGCCTTAATTAATCAAGGTATGATTCAGGATCAAGGTAATCGTTTCGGTTATATTATTTCAAAGTGGATTATTATGATGCTCCCCGACCCTGACAAAATCTCAATTTTGAATCGTCAGAATTGGGAATATGGTATTTTTAATGATGCTTTTTAGGTTGAGAATGAAAGGAATGATCTAGCTGAGGAACACCACATGGATGATGATGCTGAAGAGCTGGTAGAAAATCCCCCTGAAATGCGTATTCAAATGGATGGCCAGTCATCATCGTTCACTCAAGAGGAGTGGGTTTGGCTGCAGGTAGAGTGTGCAGATCTCCGAGTTGAACAAACACACCAAGAAGTTAAGCTTATCCGTCAAGGACATGAACAGGCTCGGCAAGGGGAGATGTTGGTCGACATACATCGAATGATACAACATTTGATGTTGCAGTTTCCTCCCCTCATCCACCGTAATGAGCCTTGTGAGTCCCTCCTCGCATCCTTGGTTCTGAAACATTGAGGTTAATGTTTGGTCCAAGTGTGGGTGGGTTTTATAGTTTAGTATTTTATGTGTTTTTACTCATTGCTTGTTATTTCTTGTTATTTCATTTAAATTTGGTTATTTCAGTTTAAATCTTTTGTTTCTTTATGTTTTATGTGTTTCAGATGTGTGGTGACTATGCTGGAATAGTTGGACAACCCAAGAGAAGTGGATGAGAGTGATCGACATTGAACTCTAGGAAACCTCCGAAAGTTGGTACGACTGAAAAGAAAATTGGACGCAATTCCTAACACTGGAACTAGACCGGAATATAACATACCCAAAGCTACATGACGCAACATGACACAAAAGGCACCTTTGAACTTGTCAGTATACCCAACATGGTGAGGATCAGAAATAGCCAAAGACAAATGCACCAAGAGAGTGTCGGGTATGTACTTAGTCTCTTTATTTTTGCATAATTTATCTGTGAAACATATACTACACACACACATGCACTGAGGCACTTGTTTTTTTTAGCCCTGAGCCTGTTGAGCCTACCCTTATACGTTATCCCTTGTTACCCCAGTTTGAGCTTTATCCCCGTTCTTGTTTTTAAACCATATTTTGTAAAACCTTTAGCCCAAACACTTCCCTACCTTGCTCAGATAGGTGTTGGAAATTTTGCGATTTGTGTAAATACTCTAAGTTTAGGGTTGTGACACTCGCAATAAGAGTGAATGAGTGCATTCGAAAAAAAACTCAAAGAGATTCAATATATATATATATATATATATATATATATATATATATATATATATATATATATATATATATATATATATATAGAGAGAGAGAGAGAGAGAGAGAGAATTACAAAATCTTGAAAAGAATGTTGTGAAAATTCACTCGTCACCGAGATTCCGAAAGAAAGAGAAAAAAGCAAATCATAGTTCCTCCAGTATCCAATTGAGGAGAAGAAACTGAAAGATCTCGAATAATATGTGTCCAAACCTTTGAGTTGCAAAATAAGAAGTACACAATTATGAGATAGATAACACTAAATCTGAACCATTTAACCCTTTGTTTTCCCTTTTTTTTTGCGTGTGTATCCAAACTTGTTCCTTAGCCCCGTTACAACCTATAAAGTCCTCGTATAGTGCATGTTTTGTGTGTTTGTGTTATGTTTACAGATGTTGTGCAAGCTCAGTAGATGATGGTGCATACCTTGACCAAGAGAGTATAAACACTTAAACCCGAGAGATCTGGAGAGAGTGTGAAAAACTGACAGAGGAAGAGGTGCTGAATTTTGAAAGTGTAGTTGATTGCCATAAGTCGGGTAAGAATGGAAGGCCTATAATAAATTAAGGGAATTGCGAATAATCTCAGTGGTATGTGGTTTGTTGAAATTTGGAGGTAACCTATATTGCAAACTTAAGCTTTGCTTGAGGACAAGCAATGAGATAAGTTTGGGGTTGTGATCGGTGTGATACGGTGGCAGAACCGACTGTTATACTGGTTTGCGTTTTGTATTCGCAAATGTTGCAGTAAGCAAGAGTCGCCATCGACTTTTATTTTATCCAACAAAGGAAAAGAAAAAAGAACAGAAAAAACCTTTTTTTCGAGATGTTTCAGAGTACGGGGAGGTAGATTATAGAAAGGGAAGGTGTTAGCACCCTTTCTACCATGGTTTTCCATGGGCTCTTAGGTACTTTCTCATTTTGAAGTTGCTTGTGTGTGTTTTGAAAAGTTTTTGTTTAACATCGTGATAACCCTTGTATCCGTCCTCAAGAGTGTGACGAAGTTGTTTTTGAAAACTGTTTTGGAAGTGTTTGTGTGAAAGAATTTTTGTTGTTTTGAGCAAGTACTTAAGATTTTCTACCTACTCAAAAAAGGTTGTTAGTTTTCTCGTTTCCTTTAGACAGTGCTATCCTACTATTAAGGAGTAGGTATCCTTATCGTTGGAATTTAAGGGACTATCAAAAGGGACGAAATGGTCTTTGAAGGCAACATGTAAGGATATCTTAGCATTTTGAAGGGACTATCATCATAAGATCATTTCTCGTAGGCAACTCGAGGGGCAGTAAGGGACTATGATCTCTATAACGACTTTGAATTGCGGGTCTTTGCTAAGATATCCCTACGTTCGGGGGACATGACCATTGCTTCCGAGGAAACCAAGTGAGGTATACCCTAAGGGTACAAGTGTGCAACAGTGTTTGTTTTCAGATATTTATCTTGTAATTAAATGATCTATTTAATTGATGAAGCATACAAACCTAGGTTGCTAACAATTATGTACAATCATATAAAATAAAAGCGAGAAAATAAAAAGAGTCCTACGCTATTACAGGGCTCCGGGGAGGGGTTACATAACAAAAACTTGGGGAATAAAAACAGTAAATAGGGAATGACAGTAAATGACCTAATTAAACTATTACAATCTCGAAGCAATTACAATAATTTTAAAAATAAATAAATAAATAAAGCGCGCGCGAAGAGGGGCACGAGAGTTAAATATCCTAATGAATCTAATTAATTAAAAATTATTTTTGTATTTTTTATTGAGAAAAATATTTGAAATTTGCAAGTTAAACCTAATTTTCTAATTAATTTTTAATTATGGAAAAATAATTTAAATTGCCCTAATTAAATTAATCTAATTAATTAATGAAATAAAATATTTTATGAAAAAAATATGATTTTAATGTTTTTTGTGATATTTTGATTTAATAATAAGAAATGATTAATTTTGTAAAAATAATTAAACAAACAAATAAAACAAAAGAAATTAAAAAAAGAAATAAATTGGGCCTGTTAGGAGCAACAATTTGGGGGATGCATGGCTGAATTTGCAAAGCCCATATGCTGGCCCAAGATCTACGTGTGATCTAGTGTAGCTGGCCTCTAGGGGTCCACCATGGTCTGCGTGTGCTGAGTGTTAGATCTGGATATGATGAGATCTTGTGGTATGGAGATGGAAGTGCATGAGGAGTGCGCAGGGACCTGGAGCATTGGATCTGAAGACACAAATTAATGAAAATTAATTTTGTAAAAGGGCTGGATCGAACCCACCCCCTTTTGGACTAAACCTTATCATGCCCTGCCTTGCCAACTGAACCAAGCATTTTATTTGTTAACAAAATAATACAAAATAAATATAAGGCAAATAAGGATCTATGGTTACATGTCAAAAACGCTCTCGTTGTGGGTCCCCAATGGTTTGAATGGATGAATCAGTGAGCATCACGCCATCACCTTCTTCATGGATCCATCGTTTTAGGTGGGGAACTTTTTACCTACAGCAATTTTCCGTCACTAAAGGTCGTAGTGACGGATTTTGTTCGCAACTAAAAACCTATAAAATTCAAAAATGCAGCACAAGCAGAATAAATTCAAGCCAAACATATGGATCAATTGCAAATCATCTCCTGAGCATGATAGTACCCCTAATTTCGTCCAATTTTGCCTCTATATAGAATTCCCAATTTGGGACCTCAAAACCCTAACAATGGCATCATGCCACTCCTGCACTTAAACTTCAATCAAACCAATAAAAAACGTTGCACACATGATAACAAGCATGGATATATGATCAAAACATGTTTATAATGGATAAATCATTGAAAATGAATATTGAAAAAAATGCAAACCGTGGCACTGTGAGGCACGATTTCTGAAGGTTTTAAGGCTTGAGGATGATTGGAATGGCTTCAGAAGGTGTTCATGAACGAATTGCTGGCCTTGGAATTGCTTGAAACGACCTATAGAATCAAAACCGACCTCTACTTTTTGACAAAAAAATTGGGTTTTGTTCTTGTAATTTCCACGACCCAATCCTTCTGTTTTTGCTCTGGGAGTGTTATGTGCTTATATTGGAATGCCTTAGGTTAACAAAAACTCATCATATCTTTGCAAATTATGGAGATTTGATTTCATTCTTTGCATTGTATGATTTCTTTCTAAAACAAGCCAAATTAAAATCTTTTCCAATCAATTAGCTTTTGCACGAATTTTTTGATTTGCTAGTTGTTCATGGACTCATAATATGCTCATAAAATCAAATATTTGATTTTATTTGATTATTCTACTATTTAAATTGATTTATTTTGATTTAAATGGATAAAAATCAAAATAAATAATAAAAATAATAAAATAATAGGTGGATAAGCTCAGGGGACGTGGGTACTCTTAGGAACAAGTTTCAAATAAGAAAACATGGGCCTATTTGGAAAAAAAGTCATTTTGATCAATGTTGACTTCATGCACATTTCCAAAAATTGGTCAACTTTGACAATACATATCTCCCTCAATTTTAACCCTAAGAAGGTGTTCTTTGACTTTTTAGAAATCTTATGATGTCCTCTAAACAACCTCTTTAGTTTCATCTCAATTGGATCTTCCATGTTCATGTAAGAAGCTTTGACCCAAAAGGTGTTTTTGTTGACTTTTTGAAATAACCTATAATGTCTGAATTCATATCTTTTCATGAGGACATTTTTTGAACTTGAGGGATGCAGATGAGTTGTAAGGAATTAAATCCTCTTCAAAATGAGCCTTGGATGGGAAATTTCTGATAAAGTATGAGAAAGTTATGCCTGGTCAAAGTTTGGTTGACTTTTCTTATAGAAACCCTAAAAATCTTGATCAAATGATGAATGTTACTCCAAAATGTTGATGTCGACCAAAAATCTTGAAGTTTGACTGCATGAGGGCCACAATTGACTTTTGACCTAGTACAGTTGATTTTCAGGCATCTGAGCAGTTGATTGAGCAAACTTGTTGTGCAAGGCATGAAACTTGGCATGGATGGTCTTGAGAACATATTAGGGAAATGGAGACTAATTGGGACCCTTGGAACTCAAACATCCTGATGAAAATGGAAACCCTAGTTTGAGGCTCATTGTCTTAGGAGGAGGATTTGTCTGGTCAATCCTTAGGTATCCTTGGGAAAGTTGAGGACCTCTAGGAGCATGTTTTGAATAAAATGAAAGGTCAAATTTTGGGGTACAACAACTGCCCCTGTTCAATCTTCTTAAACCTGAGGATGTAGATTGGCTGGTCTGCCTTTCGTGATCTGAAGGTGGAAGATGATTGAACACTAGAGTGCCCAGAAATTTGCACTCGCATGAAGTAACACTTATGGTTGATGATGTCAGAAATAGGCTTACAGATGCCATTTGGAGAGATGACTGAGGGTCATCGAACATGGGATTAACGATGCCATCCAAAGAATATGACAGAGAATTGTCGGAGATGGGCTTAAAGATGCCATCCAGAAAAGATATCGGTCACATAAGAGAGTCCTTTGCAAGAATTCCTGTACCTGCCGTTGAGGAGGACTTCACCGGGGAATGTTGATTTATGTCCTGGGAAATAGAGTATAGGAGCTTCGGTTGTCCATTACTCTACTGGGGAATTAACTCCCAATCGAGGAAGTGGAAGTACACTGCATATCTGGTCAGGGTCCAGGCTGCACGGCGATTTACTGGGTAAATGTGAAATCGACTATATATGGTCGGGTCCAAGTCTTACAATGTTGTAAACTGTTGTCTGGAGATAAGAGAGAAGGAACCTGGATAGTAGGGGTGCTTCGAAATGAAAGCCTGGATAGTAGGGCTATGAGAAGGAACCTGGGTCGTAGGGTTTCTTCAAAATCAAAGCCTGGATAGTAGGGCTATGAGAAGGAACCTGGGTCGTAGGGTTTCTTTGAAATGAAAGCCTAGATAGTAGGGCTATAAGAAGGAACCTGGGTCGTAAGGATTCTTCGGAATGAAAGCCTGGATAGTAGGGATATCAGAAGGAACCTTCATTCACAGTTTTAAGAAGCAAAGGATAAAGGCTCAAAGTATATTTGTACCCACCCGCTCTTCGTGATGTTCTTCAATCCTAAACTCAGTTAATTGTGCGTCGAAATCTATTCGAATTTGGAACGACATTTTGGCGATGGTTCACACAAGTTGAATTTGTTGGAAGGCAGTCATCATTTGCAACATTTTTCATGTTGTTGAGGATTTGTAGTGACCTCTTTTTGATTTGTTATCCCTAACTTTTGCCTGACTGTTCCTGTTTTCGATATTACAGTCAGCGGGATGCCCCAGCTTTCTTAAGCCTCCTTTATAGGTTTTGGCTCAATGGGCTTTTCTCTTTTGAGAGATTGACTGCCTATGAGATAAGGAACCACCACTATCTTTTGATTCCAGAGGAATGTTTTTGATGTCATTCGTTGTATTATGAACTGAGAGTTTGCGACTTCAACGTACATCTTTTGAATTAACTGAGAGACTACCCTGCCCCAGGTTTAAGTCAAAGGTTTCAATTTGTTTAAAAACAGAAAACTCCTACTTCTTTGGCTCGAAGGGGTTGACTAGGGATTATCTTCCTTATAAATCCAGTGTTTAGGACTTGAAAGAAATGCATGTACATCGTCAGCAAGGTCTGTTCAAAAGCATATTGTATGAGATTATGGTATTGTTTCGTCATCCTCCCTCTAAAGGCTTGTAACTTTTAGCAAGAGTTAAATGTCATAAAGAGAGTAAAAAGCACAGTTTAAATGTAATGAAAATGAGTGGATCAAATCAAGACAAACATATGCAATGCATTAATGAAATAAAGTTTGACATTAATAGATAATTGTTTGAATAACAAAAGGAATTACAACTTGAAAATTCAAATGAAACAAAGACGCTCTCAATGATTTGCCAAAGGATCATTAATTATGCTGGAGTCTCCGGAGGACCAAACTCAATCTCCTTGGCATCAATAAAATTCTGAATCTTGTACTTCAATGCCCAACAATCGTTAGTATCATGCTCGGGACTGTCAGAATGATAAGCGCACGTTGCATTAGGATTGTAGTTAGGAGAAGAAGTCTTGGGGTTTGGATGAGGTCCTATCAATGCAATCAGATTCATCCTCAACAAGTGTTGCAACGCTTGAGACAGCGGCATGTTGATGTTGGTGAACTGTCTTTTAGGCTCGTGTGGCCTTCGTTGATTTTCCTTTTGCTGTTGTCGGTGTGACGCAGAACCAGAGATCAGGACTGCCCCTACGTGTTGGTCATGGCGACTCTTTTGACTGTACACATCATTTGACTCTTTCTTCCCACTGTAAGGCTTTTTCTGAGCATCAGAAGGTATAGCTTCTTGAATCTTCCCACTTTTGATGCCAGCTTCGACCCTTTCGCCGGTCAGTATTAGCTCGGTGAACCCGACTGAAGAGCTTATGATCAAGTGTCTGAAGAAAGGCCCTGTCAAAGTTCCCATGAAGATGTCAATCAACTCCCTGTCAGTTAAAGGGGGTTGCACTCTACCAGCCAGATCTCTCCACTTTTGGGCATATCCTTTGAAGCTCTCGTTGGAACCCATGGTCATGTTCTGCAATTGCACACGAGTTGGTGCAAGATCAACATTGTACTGATACTGTTTGTAAAAAGCAGCAGCTAAATCCTCCCATGTGTGGATGTGAGAACTCTCCAATTGATAGAACCATTCGAGTTGAGTCCCTACCAGGCTTTCTTGGAAGAAATGGATCCAAAGCTTTGGATCAGTTGTGTATGGTTGAATCTTGCGGATATAAGACTTTAGGTGCATCTTAGGGCAAGAGACTCCATCGTATAGGGCAAAGGTAAGGACTTTGAACTTTGGAGGGATGACTAATCCAGAAACTAAACCCATGTCTCCTAAATCCAAGCCAGGTATCTGTTGAATCTCCATAGCACTGAGGTGATCCTCCAACTGTTTGTACTTGTCATCAGCGGAAGGATATTGTTCTTCGGAGTAGTCAGCTTCAACTTCATCAATCTCCAAATTGTGGTCTTCTTCAAGACTAACCCCTATGTTGGATGGAGTTGAAAGATCTAGAGCTCTCCTGACTGGTCCTCCAGGTCTTCCTCTCAAGTTCAGGATGCTCGCTACCTTCTTGGACTTCTTCTTCTTGTCTTTGAGAAGGAGAGCTTTCAGATCCTCTTGCCCTTTACCCATAGCCAGAAGCATTTGTTGGAATTGAGCGTTTTGAGCTTGGAGATCTTTCACCGTTTGTTCCATATCCATCTTACTGAAATAAATAGCAGGAAGATAAGGAGACCTGTAAGGGAGAAACCTGTCATGATATGATGCATGATATGTGGATGCATGTTTTCAAGGACTTCGCGTGGTAAACACAAGAAAATGTTAGAGGTTGAACTTTTGATCAACATCTTTGATTGGAGAACTTTGTTATTGGTAGATGTCTTTCCACGAGAATCAAGATCACCATGTCAAGTGGGTCATAGCCCCTGATTCAAGTTGTTGCACTTGACCTTTGACGGCGTTTGTTTAGAGAGGAACTCTCTTGCCCTTTGGTAAATGTCTGGTTCAACGTGACCCTGCATCAAAAGACCCTCGAAATCCTTGAAATGGTTATTGAGAATGCCATGGTATGATGTTATGATGTTATGTACATGTATGCAAAAGTAAGCAAGTGTATATACAGGCAATCATATTATCACAAAGCAGACAAGTCCTTAGGTTTAGGCTTGCATGGGGTTTCTAGGTAAGTACCCTCTTGAAGTTAGTTGGCTCAACCTGTCCTAAAATAGAAATCGGGTTCTAAGGAGCTCAATATCACTAGATTATTTTATATGTTCATTGTTTTGGTTTAGCCACTTAACTGGCGACCAAAATATTCCAAGAAAACAATCCTCAATGAGTGTAGTATCGAGTATCTACCAACTTCGGACTGCACCAAAGTCGGTCATCTCACTACCCCTAAAAAGGCCAAGATGGTCAAGTAAGGTTCTAAGAGTTCGTTAGTGCTTCATGACATCACTCAGCGGCCCCGTATTCTCCTTGACTACTCAAGGGCTACCGGTACCCACAAATATGTCACACTAACATAGCTACTGCTTCAACCATGTCGGTATACCCCACACAGTTCCCTCACAGTTTATTGCTATTTACCTAAAAAGGTGCCCCCAAATCCGGGTGTAGGATTAAACAAACCCAAACAAGGAACCCAAAAAGTAAATCAATCAAAGCAATCAAGGTAAGCATGTAAAGGTGATCTAAAACCCTAAGGTAACCCCACTTTTAGAAAATTTGTCCCCAGAAGAGTCGCCGGTTCTGTGATACGGTGGGAGAACTGACTTGGGATTTTGCATTTGTGTTTGCAAATGTTTCGGTTTAGCAAGAGTCGCACCGACTTTTTATTTTATCCTAAGGAAAGGTTAAAAAGCACAGGAAAGACCTTTGAGATGTTTTCGTGGGTTCGGGGGGTAGATTATGAAAAGGGAAGGTGCTAGCACCCTTTTTATCCATGGTTATCCATGGGCTCTTAGTTACTTGTTTTAGATCACTTGCCTTTGCTTTTCAATTGTTTGAAATGGTGCTTTGTGTGTGTGGTTTTGAAAATGTTTTGAAAAAGATGCCTTGTCTAGGCAGCCTTTGTAATGATTCTGGTTTGAATGTATACAAAGGTGTATGTCTTTTTGAAAGGTTTTCAATGTTTTGAAAGTTGTTTTGAAATTGTGTTGTGGAGTGTGTTTTGAAAAATAGCAAGGATGTTTTGCAAGATTTTTGATCAAGTAACTAAGAGTTGTCTACCCTATTTTACTCAAAGATCTTTCTTATGTTTTTAACCCTTTTAACAGTGTTGTTTCACCATTGTATTTGGTGAACAACCTTATGTTAGGATATTAACGGGACAGGCGCGGGTCATCGTATGACCATGATAGCAATGTTGTGAAATGACTTAGCACTTTTTTGTAGGGACTAAGATCATTTTTAAAGGCAACTTTGATAGCGTCATCGAGGGACTATGATCTTTTTCAATTCGTTTGTGCTAAGACATCCCACATGCATAACATGGCCATTTTTATAAGGCAACAAGTGGAATTTCCTTAAGGGTTCGTGTGTGCAAAGTGTGTTTTATTGCATGCATTTGTCTTTGATTTTTAGGCTGTCTACTTGTTGGTTTTATCTTGCCATACACACCTAGTTACTAGCATTTGTACAAAAGTAATAAAAAGTGCAAAAAATAAATCCTACACTATTACAACCATATTGAAGTGCTTGGAAATGTAAAGGAAAAAATAAGATAAAAAGAAGTAAAAAATGAGCTCCTTCGATTTGGGCAGGAGTAGCCTTCCATTTGCATTCTGTTGGCCTCCTTCGATTGGGGGCTGGCATCAGTAAGATCCTGTCCTTCGATTAGGAATTCGCGCCAGTGAGGTCATGGCCTTCGATTGGGCTTTGGCACCAGTCAGGTCATGTACTTTGATTGGGCTTTGGCACCAGTCAGGTCATGTACTTCGATTGGAGGCCGGCACCAGCATGGGAGTGCCTTTTGTCTGAGTCTGGACTTAGTGCAAGGGTGCCTCTGGCTGGGCCTTTCTGCCTTGTTGCCTTCTTCGATTGGGCCAGTGGAATCAGTGTGAGCGTGTCTCTGGCTGGGCCTGGAAGTCAGTGTGGAAACCAAAGGCTTCGTTTCATACTCCTGTCTCCTGTTTCTTTCATTTGAACTTTTTAAACAGCAACATGGCCTAAGGCCATGCTAGTATTACCTTACAATCAGTTGATACTCAATGCATATTTAAGTAAACAAGCAGCAAGACGAAAGGGGTTAGCTCTGAAAACATATTAAGTGGGTGGAAACAAAAAGAACCAAAGTGTTATGTACATGTTTTGAACGAAAAAGAATTGTATTTGCATGTTATGAAACGAAAAGTTCAAAGGTAAGAATAACTTACCTTGCTTGAAGCTGGAACGTGTGCTGTGGGACCTTGAGTGGAGGCCCAAGGTTCTGGATTTGAAAGAGGGGTCCAACAACTGTGCTGGGAATGCTGGATTCGAAGGAAGGAAAGAAACAAGTCTTATGTTTCTTTCCAAACTGGATTCAAAGGATACTGAAGAGTATTTGTTCTTCAGAATTCTGGGTTTGTTCTCACAAGTGTTGAAGTGTTTGAGAATTTTTTGGTGTGTGTGAATTTTGAAGATACGTTCTCCTCCCTCTCCCCTCCTTTTCTTTGTAAATGTTCCTCTATTTATAGAGAAAGAATGGACATGTTGTCCAAAGCCAAGCCTTGAAAATAAATGATAAAATAATGTAACGTGAAAGTACCTGTGGGGGCCTCTTGGTAGTTAGGGTGCAGAAGATAATAATAAAATAAGACCCAGCTGGAAAGTAAATGTCCACTTGTGCCACAAAAGCAAGATGAACGGTTCAGGATGGGTTGCTTCATTCTGAAGGAAAATAAGCGCAAGGCCCAAGTCAAACTTTTCTAAAAGGTGGTACTATGCTATTAAGTGTAAGTGGTCTTAGACAGCAAATGGGTACATGCCTAAAAAGGGAAGACACGTGGCCTAGCCTATGGGTCTATATGTTTAACTTGATCTTTTGGGTCGAATCCTCCATCTTTATGGGACAACATTGCATTCGTTTTCACCAGCTGTGTGTCCTTCGAATGGTCCAACTGTGTGTTCTTCGAATGGACCAACTGTGTGGTCTTCGAATGGCCCTTTTCAGAAGGTTATTAACTTCTGAATCGAAGGAAGCTCTCAGAATATTATTGACTTTTGAATTGAAGGAAACCAAAAGGAGGCCTTTACTTCCTGATTCGAAGGACATTCCTGAGTCGAATGCAAGAGTGAGATCGAAGCACATATGTTCGAAGGAAGCATTTGCCTTAGTCGAAGCTTGTGGTCGAAATAAGCTTACTCGAAGGAAGCTAATGCCCAATCGAAAGCTCATGCTCGAAGGAAGCATATTGGCCAATCGAAGCATGTGGATCGAAACAAACATAAAGGGAGTCATTTCCTTGTGTCTTTTTAGCATGAGGGAAGTTCCTGGCTTCTGAATCGGAGGTTGTTCCTTGTCCCATCGAAACTTGTCCAAACAAAGCAAGCATGCAGGCAGCAAACTTGTCCAGTCGAAGCAGGCTTGCAGGCAGCACGTTTGGTGAATCGAAAAGGGTTTCCTTGTAGGGGGCATGTGTGGCCAGCAGGTCATAGCCTTCAATTGCAAGCACACATGCAGCAAAAGGCACAAACGAAACCTGCAACAAGAAGTCACATGCCCATGCGAAAGAGGCACGCTAGCAGCCACTTTGAAAAATCAAAGGAGGCCCAGAGTCAATCGAAGAGTGCTGAATCGAAAGAGACATGTTTTCCTCCAAATTTTTTAAAATGTTATTTTTATCTGTTTTCTCCATTTTTGATAGTCTCCTTTTAATTTTGGTATTGAAAAAATCCCAATGCACTTGTTCAAGCTTGAACCTTGAGAATCCTTGTGACAAAGGCCTTGGAGAATGAGAGGGCAAATTTTGGGGTACAACATAGGGTTACTTCGAGATGAAAGCCTGGATAGTAGGTCTATAAGAAGGAACCTGGGTCGTAGGGTTACTTCGAGGTGAAAACCTGGATAGTAGGGCTATGAGAAGGAACCTGGGTCGTAGGGTTACTTCAAGATGAAAGCCTGGATAGTAGGGCTTATGGGAAGGAACCTGGATAGTAGGATTACCTCAAGATGAAAGCTTGGATGGTAGGGCTATGAGAAGGAACCTGGATAGTAGGGTTACTTCGAGGTGAAAGCCTGGTTCGTAGGGCTTACGGGAAGGAACCTGGGTAAGGTTGCTTCATGAGGAGTTTGGGTAAAACTGTATCTGAACCGAGAAGGAACCTGGGTAAGGTTGCTTCGTGAGGAGTTTGGGTAAAACTGCATCTGAACCGAGAAGGAACCTGGGTAAGGTTGCTTCGCGAGGAGTTTGGGTAAAACTACATCGGGAAATTGTAAGAAGGAACCTGGGTAGGGTTGCTTCAGGATAAGTCTGAGTAAAACTCCAGAAGGAACGTGGGTAAGGTTATTTCGGGATAAGTCTGTGTTAAACTTCAGAAGGAACCTGGGTAAGGTTATTTCGGGATAAGTCTGTGTAAAACTTCGGGAAGAACCTGGGTGAGGTTACTTTGAGATGAGTTCATGTAAAGCTTCAGAAGGAACCTGGGTAAGGTTACTTCGGGATAAGTTTGTGTAAAACTTCAGGAGGAACCTGGGTAAGGTCACTTCGGGATAAGTTTGCATAAAAATTTATTTAGAAATGTATGAGAAGGAGCCCGCGTGAGATTTTTCAAGATAAACCTGTGTGAAGTTGCATTTAGGAGAAACCCGTGTAAGATTGCTTCGTGACGAACCCGTGTAAAGCTGCATTTGGTCGCGCAGATAATTACTCTGTTTAGTTTCAAGAGCTAATCTTGGACCTGCTGGAAATTGTTGATGATAACCATCTTTCCTGAAAAAGGTACATGATTAATTATATGTGATGCATGAAATGCATTGTATGATGATGTTCTCAAAATAAATGAGATTATGTTGTATGCAATATGTGTGCGCACGTCATGTTGTATGAACATGAAATGCTATTGTGACATATCCGAGTCGGGGAAAATAAATCCCTGACTGTTGTTGGAGAGTACTGGAAATTGACTTCCTAACCGTCGTAGAAAAAGTGGTTCTTCTACTTCCGCTGGGGATGGTGAATTAGAGATGACTATTGTTGTACCCCAAAATTTTCCCTCCCATATTATTCTTCAAAGTTTATCAAGAATCATCCTCAAATGGTTCAAGACTTCCCAAAGATTGCACAGTCCAACTGCCTCCTAAGCCAGTCAAAATTAGGGTTTTGTTTCTTGCAAGGAATTTGAGGTTTTCAGTGGCTCAATCAAGTCCCATAGGCCCATATACATTGTCAAGCATCTACATGCCAAGTTTCAAGACTCACAGCATCAAAGTCCACAGTCAAAAGCCCTATTTGGTTCACAATCAACTGCAGGGGCAAAATGGTCATTTTACAGTCAAAAGTCAAAATTTTTGGTCAACATCTTATTTTGAAGCCACAATCATCATTTGATCAAGTCTTGATCATGATTCCACAAGAATGGCTCAAAAATCATCAAAGATGCAAAAGTTGCTATTTTTGGACAGCTGAAAAGTCAACTGTAACTTGACCAGGGCGTAACTTTTTCATGGTTCATCAGAAAAATCCCATCCAATGCTCATTTTGAAGGGGATGACATTTTATACAATCCATCTTCACACTCAAAGTCCAAGAAATGCTCTCACAAAAAGTTATCAATTTCTACATTATAGGTCAATTTCAAAAGTCAACAAAAAGGCATTTTAAGTCAAAGACCATAACTTGAGATTGGTAAATCCAAATGACATGGGACCAAAGGCATTGTTTAGAGGACTTCAGGACCTTTCCAAAATGTCCAAGAACATGTTCATATGATCAAAATTGAGCAAGATATGCATTGGAGAAGTTGGGAAATTTTTGGGAATTTGCAAAAGTCAACTTTGTCCAAAACACACATTTTTGCTAATGGGCCTCAAATTTCTTCTTGAATCTTTACCCAAGGCTTATGCACGACCCATTGAGCTTAAATTGATTTATTTTCTTATTTTTAATTAATTAATTGAATTTTTATTAATATTAATTCATTTAATTGATTTTAATTGTAGGAAAATACCAAGGTATGTTTTTTCAAATCTTTTGTGAAGCAAATAAACTCAGGGCAAGCTGGCAATTTCGTGCATCCATCAAAGAGACAAAAAACTCCATGTTTGGCAAGTTTTGTCAATCAAAAAGATTGAAAAATATTTGATTGAAAATCAAATATTGAAAACTTTATTCCATGGATTTTTGGATCAAGACTTGACCTAAAACCCTTCTACTATAAGTGCATAACTCAACCCTAATGCCTGCAACGTGAGGATTGCTGCAAAACACCATAAACCAAATTCAAAAAGTTCAAGAAAATTTGAAAACTGAATTCAACCTTCCAGGCCAATTCAAAGCCCTTTCTTGATTCCAATACATTGCTGGGACACTCAGGAACGCATTGCAACCAAAATCAAGTGTTAACACCCAAGGAATCCTAAGAACAGTCGTACGGTTTGCCCATTCTTTTTCATAATCGAAACTCCCTTTTTATGCATCATTAACATGATATAATCGTTGCTTTGCATTGCTATGACCTTTCTGAAGCTGATGGTATAGGTGAATTGAGTTATAGAGCCTTAAATCAAAAGGTGCCATTGAAGAAATCTAGGGTTTCGAAGCTTTGATTTTAGGGCTTTCTTGACCAAGCAAAATTAGGACTAATGATGCCTATGGTTGAACTCAAAAGATCAAGACGAATTGAACAAGACCATCGCGCCCTATTTATATAGCTTACAGACCTAATCGCTATTTTTTGCATTTGCAGTTTGTGGGGGTTAAAAACCCCCGCTATTTGATTGTTTTTGTTACAGGCCAAGCGAAGAAGATAATACGTGGAAGCATGCTACTGGTTCATTCAAAAAGCGCGCGCGTGGTTTCATAATTTCCAACATGTGTTGTTATTCTATATAATATATTCATTGCTTATTATTATAACAAAAGCGTGCAGTTGGCTTGGTGGATAGTGAGGTGTCTGGCAATCGTTGGGACCTGGGTTCGATTCCCAGGTCCACCCAAAAGTTCCATATTGTTTTTTCTAACATGATTGCATGCAGGCTACTGAACGTATTCCATCATACACCCCACCCATCCAAGCGCCAGGTGGCTGGCAAGGCAAATCCAGTGGTCCCAAGATGCTGAACATCATGTTTCCTGGTCAACCAACATGCAGGCGATTACTAAAGTCAACGTGGCTTTATGGCTTAGTGGGCCAGAATCGCTGGAACAAACCTCCATTCTGGGGTCAACACCCCCCTGGTTAATTACTTTTCTTTTTATTTTCTTTTAACTAACTATTTTTTATTATTAATATTATTTATTTAACTAACATAATTAATAGTAATTTTCGTAATAAACTCAGAATTAAATATTTATAGTATTTTTATTATGTATTAATTTCATTATTAATTTATTTTGTAAATAAAATACTAACAAATTAATTAGTTTAATTAGTTAATTTTAATCTTTTTCACAATAAATAAAATCAACTTAGAACTAGGGTTTCCTTTTGACTTTTATTTTCTTTTTATTTTATTTTTATTAAAGACTTAACAAACACAAAAAATATTTATTTTCTTTAATTAATTAATTAATTAGTTTTAGGATTAATATTTCATTAAATTGAAAAAGAGGACAAAACTTAATTCTTTTCTCAAAAAGGGTCAAAACCCTAAGGACGTCCCGATTCATTCTTTTGCGCATTATTCTTATTTTGATTATTTATGTATCTGCTCAGAGGATGTAATAGCTAATTAGGATTTTACCGCTTTATTTACCTTTCCGCATTTATTTTCCAAAACGGGTTTTTGTTTTTGGCGATGTATAGACCCGCGCCTTGTAATAGCGTAGATTTACCTTTCCGCAATTTATTTTCCGCACTCTTAACTGTTAATATGCATGCAAGACTTGGATGAAAATTAAAAACAACTCGTAGATCACCATGATACATCTACAAGATAATATAACATGAAAACAACACACAAGCACATGCCACTCCTAGGGTACGCCTCACTGGTTGCCTCGAACGTGGTCGTCAAGTATAGGGTGTTTTAGAGGTCGCCCTCCTGTCTAAAGATCCAGTTGCCTCGAAACGGTTGCCTCGGATAAAAAGGATCTAGGACATTAGGGTTACCGCTAAGGCGTCCTACTATTGCTTCGGTGACCACACTGTCCCTATAATCGAATTGACCCGAATAACTCCAACGACGGTGCTACCTACTTCTCAATAGTGGGATAGTACTGTCTAAAGGACTCTTACACAGACTAATTCCTTAGAGTAGGTAGATTTCTCATGGGTACTCGCTCTTTCAAACAAACAAAAACAACTTTTCACACTGACACTTTCAAAAGGTTTTTAAACAAATTTTTCATACACTCTTGAGGACAGATACAAGAGTTACTTAGAAATTTTTCAAACGAAACTTTTTCAAAACCCACACACACTTGAAAAGCAAACAAATTTTTGAAAACATAGTGAGCAAGTACCTAAGAGCCCGTGGATAACCACAGATAGAAAGGGTGCTAACATCTTCCCTTTCTATAATCTACCTCCCGAACCAAGAAACATCTCGAAAAGGAATTTTGCTGTGCTTTTGTCCTTTCCTTGTTGGAGAACATAAAAGACGATGGCGACTCTTGCTTACCGCGACATTTCGCGAACCAGCATTTCAAAACAGTCAGTTTTATTTCCACCGATCACAGAACTGGCGACTCTGCTGGGGATTTACAATAAAAGTGAGGTGTACCTTAGGATTAGACCACTCTTATGTTTTCAATTGTATGCCTTGTTTGCTTTATATTTTGGGCTTTGCATCGGAGTTTCATAGATCCTAACTCGGATCTGGGGGAATACCTTTTAGGTAGCATAAGCTGCGAGGGACCTGTCCGGCATAGACCGACACGGGTGAAGTAGTGGCTACGTTGGTGTGGCACCTTGGTCTGTACCGATATCCCTTGTGTTGCAACGAGGAGAATATGGGTCTTCTGAGGAGTCATTAAGCACCAACCGACCTTATAACCCTAAATTGACCCAACTTGGCCATAGAACAGTAGCAGTATGCTACACTCATTGAGGCTAAACTCTCACGATGGTTCCGGCCGCAAGAGAAGATTGCAATGCTGGAGTTATGACCAATTGAGGGTAGTCGGTGATATTGAGATCCTCTAGAACCCGGTTACTATTTTCTAGGACAGGTCTTAACCAACGAAACTGAAAGAGGGTAGTATCCAAACTTCATGCTGGCCTAAACTCTAAGGGCTGTCTTGTGTGACTTGTGTGCCTTATCATGTTTGCCTTTGTGAATAATTGTGGTGTGCTTTATCATTACATCATGCCATCATACCATTGCATGCATCCTGCATAAGGACTGACCCATTTCAAAGACAAGAGGGTTTCATCTTTGCTCTATTTTGTAGGACATTATGATGCATGTGCGAAGGAATACTATCCGGCTCAACTTTGTTCACCCACCTGAGTTGCTTAAAGAATTGGTTGACAGAATTCCAAATACTACTTCCTTCATCCAGAGGCATGGTTCTCTTCTCGGTTTAGTCACTTCAAAGTGGGACCAACAACTGATGAGTGTCCTGACCCAGTTTTATGATCCCCTGTACCATTGCTTCACCTTTCAAGACTTCCAGCTGGTCCCTATCCTGGAAGAATTCTCTGATTTGCTTGGTATCCCTATCTTGGATCAGATTCCCTTCACTGGTTGGGAAAAGACCCTTAGGCTTGAGGAGATTGCTGCAGCCCTTCCTTTGACCAACAAGGAGGTAATGGATAACTGGGTGACTAGAAGCGAAGTTAAGGGCTTTTTGGCTAAGTTTCTGATTGGTAAGGCTAATAGTTTCTGGAATGATTTAGACTTCAGGGCGTACGAAGACATTCTGGCTCTCTTAATCTATGGTCTGGTTCTGTTTCCAAATCCTGATAACTTTGTCAATGTCAATGCCATAAGGATCTTCATGTCTCGGAATCCGGTGCCCACTCTCTTGGGTGATATCCTGCAACAACTGTATGCTCGTACTGCCCGAAGACGGGGAACTCTGTGGTGTTGTGCTCCTTTGTTAGTGAGGTGGTTTATTTCGCACCTCCCTAAGTTCGTGTTGAAGAACAAAGAAGGAAGGGGCTGGGCTCATAGGTTAATGTCTCTCACGGATAATGACATCATTTGGACTCTCAGAGGTTTAGATGAAGTAGCTGTTATTGATCGTTGCGGAGAGTATCCTAATGTTTCATTGATCGGCACCCAGGGAGGAATCTCTTATAATCCATGTTTAGCTCTCCGTCAGTTTGGAAGAGCCAGAAGAGCAGGGCCTCATGAGATGTTGGTGCCTCACATCAGTTTTGAGTTTCAGGTAGATAGTGACGAGCTACGTCGTAGATTCATCAAGGCTTGGGACAGAATTCACAAAGCTGACCCACATGAGTTGGGACCGAAGACTTCTCTACCTATGGAATCCTACTACAGATGGGTCCGCATCCGTGCTCAGAAGTTAGGTATCCCATACGAAGCTATCAGGCCTATCATTCTTGAATTTCCTGATAGAGACGGGGTCCCTCCAACTGTACTCCCTCCTCAGATACCCACTGATGTTGACACACTAAAGAGGTCTTGGGCGCAACTACAGGAAGAACGAGATTCTTATTGGGAAAGGTTCAACGAACAAGAATAGAAAATCCAGAAGCTGACTAAGCAATTGGAGAACGAGCGGGTCCTGAATGACTACATTCGTATTGAGAAGAGGAGGCCATGGGAGCACTGATGGGCTTTGGATGTTTGTTTTACAGCTTTTATTTCCTTTTCAGTATTTTCATTCTTGTAACGCCTAAGGGCAATTTCTTGAATAATTTAAATTCCAAAGTTAAATCTAATGAAGTGTGTTTCCTTTTTGTTTACAAAGTTGAACCCCGATTGTCTTTAAAAACATAAATCATACGCATTCCATTCATCATATGCATAACAGGTACCCTTTTTCTACAGGTTGTTTAATCTTCTTCGCTGTTTATTTCAACCGTCATCATGAATCCTGAATCATCCAATGAACAAGCTATCAAGGCCCTCCAGGCCCAGAACGCCCAGTTTCAAGAGCTGGTCATGAGCTTAGCCCTTCAAGAAAGAATCTAGTGCTGTTTACGGGTCAAGGAAACAGAATAAACCGGAACGCCGCCAAGCTGTCAACGTGGTGGTAATTTCAAAGCCTGCTGCCGCTCCTCGGCAATATAACCAACCAAGGGGTGAGAGACCCAGAAGGGAGTACACTCGGCTTAGTATGACCTTGTCTCAGATCTTTCCGTAACTACTGTCAACCAATCTGGTAACTGTCAAAGAAGCTCCGAAGGTAGTAAACACAACCTCTCCAAAGTACAACCTCAACGCCCGTTGTGCTTATCACTCTGATAGCCCGGGGCATTCTACGGATGATTGTTGGGCTCTGAGGAATAAGGTTCAGGACCTTATTGATGCTAAAGAAATACAGTTCGAGGCGCTCAAAAGGCCCAATGTTGTGACTGCTCCCATGCCCCAACATGGAGTGAATGCTGTTGAGGAAGACCTGTATGTGGCCTCCGTGGATGATATTGTTACTCCGTTGTTGACCGTCAAAAGGAACCTGTTGCTAGCCGGTTTATTTCCGGGATGTAGTAAAGGTTGCCATCTGTGTGCTGTTTCACCTGCTGGTTGTTCTTTGCTGAAGTCAGGCATCCAAAACCTGATGGATGACAAAGAGATCTTGTTCGAGAAGGTTGTTGTTCCTGCTGTCCCTGCTGAAGAAGTATCCATTGTTACTATTTTCAACAACCCTCCTAAGGCTCCTTCAAAGAGGCCTGTCAAAATCATGTCTACTCAGAAGATTGCTCCTATCATCATCATTGTTCCGGGGCCCCTCCCCTATACATCTGACAAAGCTGTCCCTTGGCACTATGGGGCAGACGTTTATGTGCTTGGAATAAAACAAGAGTTTGATACTAGTACCGGCGTCGGCAACATCACCGGACCTGCTAAAGTCACTCGTAGTGGAAGGCTCTTCTCGCCTGATATTGCACCTCCAGTTATTCAAAGACCTCTTGTCATCACACCTGCCAGTGTGCCTGCTTCCCTTCCTGACCAAGTTCCTGTTTCTACCCCTGCTGCCGAGTCATCTGATGCTCGGGGCAAAGGGATTGCTACGGATGTGCCTGCCCGGACGGAGGCACCTAAGACAACCACTGTCGAAGCTTCCAAGCAAGAGATGGAAGAGATTCTCAAGATTATCAAGAAGAGTGATTTCAATGTGGTTGAGCAGCTGGGGCACACCCCCTCTAAGATTTCCATGCTATCACTGTTGTTGTGTTCAGAGGCCCATGCCAAGGCCCTGATTTCCTTCTTGAAGACGGCCCATGTGCCACAAGAAACGTCTGCTGATCAATTTACTGATTGTGTGGCCAACTTGACTGCTGATAATGGGTTGGGTTTCTCTGACGCTGATCTGACTGCCAAGGGGAAGAACCATAATGATGCCCTGCATGTCTCTATTGAATGCAAGGGCACTACTCTTTCCCATGTGCTGGTTGACACTGGTTCTTCATTAAATGTATTACCCAAGAAAGCTCTAGACAGGCTGGATTGCGAAGGTTTAGAGCTCAAGCCAAGTAACATTGTTGTCCGGGCCTTTGACGGGTCCAAAAGGATGGTACACGGTGAAGTTGATATTCCAATCAGGGTTGGCTCTCAGGTCTTTGACTCTACATTTTATGTGATGGACATCCGACCGTCCTATTCTTGTTTGCTGGGTCGCCCTTGGATCCACAAGGCTGGAGCTGTGACCTCCACATTACATCAAAAGCTTAAGTACCCGGTCAGAGGGAAGATTGTTACAGTGCAGGGAGAGGAAGAATATATGGTCAGCCACCTCAACTCGTTCAGGTACATAGAAATGGATGGGGAATTCATTGAGACCCCCTTTCAACATTTTGAAGAGGTGCCTCAGACATTGGCGTCAGCAGAGACTGTGACTGAAGAAGGCTCTCCTTTGAAGATGGCTTCCTTAAAGGATGCCCGGGTTGTGATTGAGAAGGGTGAGTGTGCAAACTGGGGCCGACTTCCTGATTTTACTCCGAAGACTGACAAGTTTGGTTTGGGTTTCACTGCAGAATCTCAGAGGGCTGTTCGTAAGGCAAGGATTGGAAGACCTCCTGTATTAATCACCAACCCGGGAGTGAATGCTATTGAAGACGACGGGGAGGAATCCGAATTTGACAGCTGGATCTACCCAACGACCAACGGTGGACTGAACAACTGGACTGCCAAAGATTTCATACCTATTACTTTTGTCACTCAGTAATGAACTCCTTTGTTTTAAATTTGTAACGAACAATAATTTGAAACTTTATGGCTCGGTGTCTTACCCGGGGCACCGTGGCTTCATTTGTGAGGGCTTATTATTTGTCATTTTCATATATCATGAATAAAAACATTGGATGTTTTTCGCATTTCAAATCTTGTGCTCCCTTTCTTTATTTATATATATTGCAAAACAGCTATATTTACACACACTCACTTATGCAGGTTCCAATCCACTCTAGATCTCACTGGTAACGACTCTGCTACTGCCAGTTATGACTTCGAAAATCCGATCAACTTAGCCGAAGACGAAGGTGAAGATGATTGTGAAGTGCCTAGTGAGCTTGCAAGACTGTTACTCCAGGAAGAGAGGGCCATTCAGCCACATGAAGAGCCAGTGGAAACGATAAATCTGGGTAATGAGACAAACAGAAAGGAAGTCAAGATTGGTGCCAATCTGGAGGCTAGTATGAAACAACGGCTGATTCAGATGTTGCATGATTATATGGAAATCTTTGCCTGGTCTTACGAAGACATGCCTGGGTTGGATACCGACATTGTGGTTCATCACCTGCCTACCAAGGAAGACTGTCCTCCCGTAAAACAGAAGGTCCGCCGCATGCGTCCAGAGATATCCGAGAAAATCAAAGCTGAGGTTATGAAACAATTTGATGCCGGATTTCTAGCAGTAACTTCTTACCCTCAGTGGGTTGCCAACGTGGTTCCAGTGCCGAAGAAGGATGGTAAGGTCCGAATGTGTGTTGATTACAGGGATTTGAACAGGGCGAGCCCCAAGGATGATTTCCCTTTGCCTCATATCGACGTTCTGGTTGACAACACTGCTCAGCATAAGGTATTCTCCTTCATGGACGGCTTCTCCGGTTATAATCAGATCAAGATGGATCCTGAAGACATGGAGAAGACCACTTTTGTTACTCAGTGGGGCACCTTTTGCTACAAGGTCATGCCTTTTGGGTTGTAAAATGCTGGGGCAACCTACCAACGTGCCATGGTGGCTTTATTTCATGACATGATCCATCATGAGATCGAAGTGTATGTCGATGATATGATTGCAAGGTCCCAGACTGAGGAGGAACACCTTGACCATCTACAGAAGTTGTTTGACCGTCTGAAGTTGTACAAGCTGAGGTTGAACCCGAACAAGTGCACCTTCGGGGTGAGATCTGGAAAACTGCTAGGCTTCATCGTGAGTGACAAAGGTATCCAAGTGGACCCTGCCAAGGTGAAAGCCATACAAGAGATGCCAGTTACCAAGACTGAGAAAGAAGTCAGTGGCTTTCTAGGACGGCTGAACTACATTGCCCGATTCATCTCACATCTAACTGCTACCTGTGAACCAATCTTCAAGCTGCTGAAGAAAGATCAAGTAGTACGTTGGAACGATGAATGTCAGGCCGCTTTCGACATAATCAAAGAGTATCTCCAAGAGCCACCCATTCTTATGCCACCGGTTGAAGGGAGACCTCTAATATTATAATTGACAGTACTGGACAACTCAATGGGGTGTGTGCTGGGGCAGCATGACGAGTCTGGCCGAAAAGAGCACGCTATTTATTACCTTAGCAAAAAGTTTACCGACTGTGAGACCCGATACTCACTGCTCGAGAAAACTTGCTGCGCTTTGGTATGGGTTGCTCGCCGGCTGAGACAATATATGTTGACTCACACTACTCTGTTGATTTCAAAAATGGATCCAATAAAGTACATATTCGAAAAGCCTGCTCTGCCCGGGAGAATAGCAAGATGGCAGATGATCTTGACAGAATACGACATCCAGTACACGACTCAGAAAGCAATCAAGGGAAGTGTATTGGCAGACCATTTGGCACACCAGGCAGTGGACGATTACCAGTCGATGAACTTTGAATTTCCAAACGACAATATCATGGTAGTGACTGATTGTGAAGTACCTGGACCGGATGAAGGACCTGAAAAAGGATCCCGATGGTCTATGCACTTTGACGGAGCCTCGAACGCTTTGGGTAACGGCATTGGCGCTGTGATCATATCTTCTAAAGGCTCTTATACTCCACTGACCGCTTGGATATGTTTCAATTGCACCAACAACATGGCGGAGTATGAAGCATGCATCATGGGTCTTCAAGTTGCAATTGACTTAAGGATCAAGTTTCTGAGTGTCTTCGGAGATTCCGCTCTCGTGATCAGTCAGATCAAAGGCGAGTGGGATACGAAACACCCAAATCTTATCCCCTACAAAGAGTATGTGTTGACATTGATCCCCCATTTGAAGAGATAACTTTTGAACACTTCCCAAGAGAGGAGAATCAGTTGGAGGACACGTTAGCTACGATGTCTTCCATGTTCAAAGTCAAATGGGACAACGAGGCTCCTCGGATTATCATTTGGAAATTGGATGAACCTGCATATTGCTGCGATCTTGAGGCTGAAGAAGTAACTGAAAAACCTTGGTATCATGAAGTGAAGAGGTACTTGGAAGCTCAAGAATACCCCGAGGGTGCATCCGTTAACGACAAGAAGTTTCTGAGAAGGTTCGCGGCAAAGTTCTTCCTCAGCAACGACATTCTTTACAAGCGAAACCATGATTCGACCTTACTGCGTTGTGTGGATAAGACTGAAGTAGAAAGGATCATGGCAGAGCTACATGAAGGTACCTTTGGAACACATTCCAGTGGAGATACCATGGTAAAGAAAATCCTTCGGGCAGGATACTTCTGGTCCACAATGGAAGTTGACTGTTACCAACATTCCCGGACGTGTCACAAATGCCAGATCTATGCTGATAAGGTGCACATTCCTCTAGTTCCTCTGAACATCTTGACAGCACCTTGGCCTTTTGCAATGTGGGGCATTGATATGATCGACGAGATCAGACCTAGGGTATCCAACGGGCATCGATTCATCCTGGTAGCGATTGATTACTTCACAAAGTGGGTCGAAGCAGCTTCCTATGCTACCGTAACCAAGAATGTCGTGGCACGGTTCATTCGGCATAACCTGATCTGCCGATACGGTGTACCTGAGAGGATCATTACGGATAATGGTACCAATCTCAACAACAAGATGATCACTGAGCTCTGCGAGCAATTCAAGATACAGCACCACAACTCTTCTCTCTACCGGCCGAAGATGAATGGGGCTGTCGAAGCGGCAAATAAGAATATCAAGAAGATTGTGCAGAAGATGACAGTGACCTATAAAGATTGGCACGAGATGTTATCGTTTGCTCTTCATGGGTACCGTACCTCAGCACTGACGTCAACAGGGGAAACACCCTTTTCCTTGGTCTATGGCATGGAGGCAGTCTTGCCTATTGAAGTCCAGATACCCTCTCCCCGGGTAATGAAGGATGCGGATCTGAGCGAAGACGACTGGATCTAGACTCGACTTGATCAATTAAATCTAATTGACGAAAAGAGACTCACCGCTATTTGTCATGGTCAAGCGTACCAAAAACGGATGATCAGGGAATTTAACAAGAAAGTCATACGACAAGAGTATCAAGTCGGAGACCAGGTAATCAAGCGCATCATTCATCCTCAAAGTGATCCCAGGGGCAAATGGACCCCTACGTACGAAGGGCCATTTGTGGTTAAACATATCTTCTCAGGAGGAGCTATGATTCTAACCACCATGGATGGTGACGACCTTCCTCACCCCGCCAATGCAGACATAGTAAAAAGATACTACGCATGAATTAAAGACCCGCTAGGTTGACACACCTAGGAAAAAATAAGGGCTTCCCGGCGAACCAAAAGGGTTCGGGCAAAAATAAGGGATGAAATGAAAAAATCTGTACACCCGGTAAGTCGAAAACCTAAAAGGGCGGCTTGGGCAAAAATGGGTATCCCGGTGGACTGAAAACCCGAAAGGGCGGTCCAGGCAAAAGTTAGGGATAAAGCGTAATACTATGTCTCATTGGATCACCTTGCATCCAGAATTCGGTATCAACTATCAGGATTAGACGGCATCAAGCAATCAGCTTCATCTCCAACTAAGCAGCAAAGTGATGAGACGCTTAAAGATATAAAGGCGATAGCAGAGTTGGAGCCCAATGGGATTTTTCACATAGCTGTTTTGTTTCCTTTTTCAAAATTGTATAAACTCTATTTTGCTCGGCAGCGTTCTCTTACTAGGACGTCAGCCTCCTATACAAAAAACGCCTATTTACAGGCAAATTCAAAAATCAATACAAATCCACTTTTTCAGACAAATTGCCAATTGTTTTTCCTTTTTTCTGTTTTGTCTTGCGAAGAACGTCCAATGTTCATTTTTGATATATGCATTTGACACTAATTGCTAATCATAAATATTTGCATGCGAAACAAAGGACTAATTACAGGTGACATCAGAAACAGGGGCAATAATGAGTTGTCTAAGTGGTCTAGTTGCTCTGTCCACCAAGGTACCAAGGTAGGTTCGGCTGAAGAATGTGACCAGGATACCTTCACTCCCCGCAGATTAAGACCAGAGTCAACAATGGAAAGGCACAGTATCCCTAGCAGAGTTGGACTCTCCCCTAGCAGAGTTGGACTCTTCTCAACCCTGAAAAGGCACAGTATCCCTAGCAAGTCAGCAATACTCTCCCTAAGCAGAGTTAGTCTACTGTCAGCCTTAAGGAAGTTGGGTATCCCCAAAAGACCTCAACATCCCCCAACAGGGTATACAAGTATTCCTAAGCAAGCATCCCCGGCAGTCCTAATATAAGATTGTTCCCCGGCGGAATACCAGACACCCCAGTGGAGTTACTTCCCCAGTACAGTCCAAAAGTTTCCCCAGGAGAGTTGAATCATTATCCCCAGTAGATTCTGGAAGCTTATCCCCAGTAGATTCTGGAAGCTTATCCCCTGTAAAGTACGAACGCCTCTCCCCGGCTTTATTCAGAGGCTATTCCCCACGAGAGCTTATAACTGGGTTATCCTCAGCTAATTACCACAGAAAGATCATCCTCGGCAAAGTTCTTCCTATCCCCCAGCGGAGTTCATCAAAATCTCCAACAAAATTTATCAACAGGAATCCCCAACGGAGTTATCATCAAAATCTCAGCGAAGTATCTCTTCCCACAAAGTAATTCCCCACAGAGTAATCTCTTCAACAAGTTTATTCCCCGACAGAGTCATCTTCTCCTACCGGTTTATTCTTGCAACCATCATCCCCAGCGAAAATAAAGAGCTCTAATCTTCAACAGCATCCCAGGATTCAATTTCCCGGCATTCGTCAAGGATTTATTTTCCTAGAAGAAAACACATTCATAGACATTTCACGTTTCATACATCCTGCTTACATACATGATAAAGTGCATACGACACGATCTCATTTTGAGAACATCATGACATCATGCATTTCATACATCATGACATTGCATACAACTGATGTTTTGCCTTTTCAGGAAAAAGGTCAATCAAAGACATTACCATCAACTTTTGAAATTCCAGATTCGATACCTGTACCTAGCCAGGGCATATCTGTGAGTAACTGATTGTAGATTCGATACCGGTATCTAGCCAGGGCATGTCTGCATGAAGAGTTTATAGATTCGATACCTGTATCCAGTTAGGGCATATCTGTAGACGACTAATTCCAGATTCGATTCCTGTATCTAGCCAGGGCATATCTGTGAGTAACTGATTGTAGATTTGATACCTGTATCCATCCAGGGCATGTCTGCATGAAGAGTTTAGAGATTCGAGACCTGTATCCAGCCAGGGCATATATGTAGACGACCAATTCCAGATTCGATTCTTGTATCTAGCCAGGGCATATTTGTGAGTAACCGATTGTAGATTCGATACCTGTATCCAGCCCGGGCATGTCTGCATGAAGGGTTTAGAGATTCGATACCTGTATCCATCAAGGGCATATCTGTGAGCGATTGTTTGTAGATTCGATACCTGTATCTAGCCAGGGCACGTCTGTAAGTGACCTTTTGAAGTTCCAAATTCAATTCCTGTATCTAGCCAGGGCATATCTGTGAGCGATTGTTTGTAGATTCGATACCTGTATCCAGCCAGGGCACGTCTGTAAGCAACCTTTTGAAGTTCCGGATTCGATTCCTGTATCTAGCCAGGGCATATCTGTGAGCGATTGTTTGTAGATTCGATACCTGTATCCAGCCAGGGCACGTCTGTAAGCAACCTTTTGAAGTTCCGGATTCGATACCTGTATTTAGCCAGGGCACGTCTGTAAGCAACCTTTTGAAGTTCCGGATTCGATTCCTGTATCTAGCCAGGGCACATCTATGAGCAATTGATTGTGCATTCGATACCTGTATCTAGCCAGGGCATATCTACAGGAAGAGATTTAAGATCAACACCTGTAACAGGCCAGGAAATTATCTTTCTTTCTCAGGTATGCAAGTTCTCGCTAAGGAATTTCTTACTCGATCGACACCTCTGGATGGCATCTTTAAGCCCATCTCTACAACTATCCATTACACTTCCAAATGGCATCTATAAGCCCACTCCCGACGAGTTTCTGTCACATCCAGATGGCATCTATTAGCCCATCCTCCTATCCACCATCTCTCCAAATGGCATCTGTAAGCCCATTCCCTACATCACATTGCTGATATTCTATTATGCGAGTGCAAATTTCTAGGCACTCTAGTGTTCAATCATCTTCCACCTTCGGATCACGAAAGGCACGCAATCCAATCTACATCCTCAGGTCTAAGAAGATTGAACAGGGGCAACTTTGTACCCCAAAATTTTCCCTCCCATATTATTCTTCAAAGTTTATCAAGAATCATCCTCAAATGGTTCAAGACTTCCCAAAGATTGCACAGTCCAACTGCCTCCTAAGCTAGTCAAAATTAGGGTTTTGTTTCTTGCAAGGAATTTGAGGTTTTCAGTGGCTCAATCAAGTCCCATAGGCCCATATACATTATCAAGCATCTACATTCCAAGTTTCAAGACTCACAGCATCAAAGTCCACAGTCAAAAGCCTTATTTGGTTCACAATCAACTGCAGGGGCAAAATGGTCATTTTACAGTCAAAAGTCAAAAATTTTGGTCAACATATTATTTTGAAGCCACAATCATCATTTGATCAAGTCTTGATCATGATTCCACAAGAATGGCTCAAAAATCATCAAAGATGCAAAAGTTGCTATTTTTGGACAGCTGAAAAGTCAACTGTAACTTGACAAGGGCGTAACTTTTTCATGGTTCATCAGAAAAATCCCATCCAATGCTCATTTTGAAGGGGATGACATTTCCTACAATCCATCTTCACACTCCAAGTCCAAGAAATGCTCTCACAAAAAGTTATCAATTTCTACATTATAGGTCAATTTCAAAAGTCAACAAAAAGGCATTTTAAGTCAAAGACCATAACTTGAGATTGGTAAATCCAAATGACATGGGACAAAAGGAATTGGTTAGAGGACTTCAAGACCTTTCCAAAATGTCCAAGAACATGTTCATATGATCAAAATTGAGCAAGATATGCATTGGAGAAGTTGGGAAATTTTTGGGAATTTGCAAAAGTCAACTTTGTCCAAAACACATCATTTTTGCTAATGGGCCTCAAATTTCTTCTTGAATCTTTACCCAAGGCTTATGCACGACCCATTGAGCTTAAATTGATTTATTTTCTTATTTTTAATTAATTAATTGAATTTTTATTAATATTAATTCATTTAATTGATTTTAATTGTAGGAAAATACCAAGGTATGTTTTTTCAAATCTTTTGTGAAGCAAATAAACTCAGGGCAAGCTGGCAATTTCGTGCATCCATCAAAGAGACAAAAAACTCCATGTTTGGCAAGTTTTGTCAATCAAAAAGATTGAAAAATATTTGATTGAAAATCAAATATTGAAAACTTTATTCCATGGATTTTTGGATCAAGACTTGACCTAAAACCCTTCTACTATAAGTGCATAACTCAACCCTAATGCCTGCAACATGAGGATTGCTGCAAAACACCATAAACCAAATTCAAAAAGTTCAAGAAAATTTGAAAACTGAATTCAACCTTCCAGGCCAATTCAAAGCCCTTTCTTGATTCCAATACACTGCTGGGACACTCAGGAATGCATTGCATCCAAAATCAAGTGTTAACACCCAAGGAATCCTAAGAACAGTCGTACGGTTTGCCCATTCTTTTTCATAATCGAAACTCCCTTTTTATGCATCATTATCATGATATAATCGTTGCTTTGCATTGCTATGACCTTTCTGAAGCTGATGGTATAGGTGAATTGAGTTATAGAGCCTTAAATCAAAAGGTGCCATTGAAGAAATCTAGGGTTTCGAAGCTTTGATTTTAGGGCTTTCTTGACCAAGCAAAATTAGGACTAATGATGCCCATGGTTGAACTCAGAAGATCAAGACGAATTGAACAGGACCATCGCGCCCTATTTATATAGCTTACAGACCTAATCGCTATTTTTTGCATTTGCAGTTTGTGGGGGTTAAAAACCCCCGCTATTTGATTGTTTTTGTTACAGGCCAAGCGAAGAAGATAATACGTGCAAGCATGCTACTGGTTCATTCAAAAAGCGCGCGCGTGGTTTCATAATTTCCAGCATGTGTTGTTATTCTATATAATATATTCATTGCTTATTATTATAACAAAAGCGTGCAGTTGGCTTGGTGGATAGTGAGGTGTCTGGAAATCATTGGGACCTGGGTTCGATTCCCAGGTCCACCCAAAAGTTCCATATTGTTTTTTCTAACATGATTGCATGCAGGCTACTGAACGTATTCCATCATACACCCCATCCATCCAAGCGCCAGGTGGCTGGCAAGGCAAATCCAGTGGTCCCAAGATGCTGAACATCATGTTTCCTGGTCAACCAACATGCAGGCGATTACTAAAGTCAACGTGGCTTTATGGCTTAGTGGGCCAGAATTGCTGGAATAAACCTCCATTCTGGGGTCAACACCCCCTGGTTAATTACTTTTCTTTTTATTTTCTTTTAACTAACTATTTTTTATTATTAATACTATTTATTTAACTAACATAATTAATAGTAATTTTCATAATAAACTCAGAATTAAATATTTATAGTATTTTTATTATGTATTAATTTCATTATTAATTTATTTTGTAAATAAAATACTAACAAATTAATTAGTTTAATTAGTTAATTTAAATCTTTTTCACAATAAATAAAATCAACTTAGAACTAGGGTTTCCTTTTGACTTTTATTTTCTTTTTATTTTATTTTTATTAAAGACTTAACAAACATAAAAAATATTTTTTTTCTTTAATTAATTAATTAATTAGTTTTAGGATTAATATTTCATTAAATTGTAAAAAAGGACAAAACTTAATTCTTTTCTCAAAAAGGGTCAAAACCCTAAGGACATCCCGATTCATTCTTTCGCGCATTATTCTTATTTTGATTATTTATGTATCTGCTCAGAGGATGTAATAGCTAATTAGGATTTTACCGCTTTATTTACCTTTCCGCATTTATTTTTCAAAACGGGTTTTTGTTTTTGGCGATGTATAGACCCGCGCCCTGTAATAGCGTAGATTTACCTTTCCGCAATTTATTTTGCGCACTCTTAACTGTTAATATGCATGCAAGACTTGGATGAAAATTAAAAACAACTCGTAGATCAACATGATACATGTACAAGATAATATAACATGAAAACAACACACAAGCACATGCCACTCCTTGGGTACGCCTCACTGGTTGCCTCGAATGTGGTCGTCAAATATAGGGTGTTTTAGAGGTCGCCCTCCTGCCTAAAGATCCAGTTGCCTCGAAACGGTTGCCTCGGATAAAAAGGATCTAGGACATTAGGGTTACCGCTAAGGCGTCCTACTATTGCTTCGGTGACCACACTGTCCCTATAATCGAATTGACCCGAATAACTCCAACGACGGTGCTACCTACTTCTCAATAGTGGGATAGTACTGTCTAAAGGACTCTTACACAGCCTAATTCCTTAGAGTAGGTAGATTTCTCATGGATACTCGCTCTTTCAAACAAACAAAAACAACTTTTCACACTGACACTTTCAAAAGGTTTTTAAACAAATTTTTCATACACTATTGAGGACAGATACAAGAGTTACTTAGAAATTTTTCAAACGAAACTTTTTCAAAACCCACACACACTTGAAAAGCAAACAAATTTTTGAAAACATAGTGAGCAAGTACCTAAGAGCCCGTGGATAACCACGGATAGAAAGGGTGCTAACACCTTCCCTTTCTATAATCTACCTCCTGAACCGAGAAACATCTCGAAAAGGAATTTTGCTGTGCTTTTGTCCTTTCCTTGTTGGAGAACATAAAAGACGGTGGAGACTCTTGCTTACCGCGACATTTCGTGAACCAGCATTTCAAAACAGTCAGTTCTATTTCCACCGATCACAACTATGCTGGGGATTTGCCCCTTGTCTGCAGACATTCTGCCGGGGGAGAGACTCTGCTTGAGAATAAATCAGCGGGGGAATAAATCTTTTGGAGGATGAACTTCCATAGCTGAAGGGATAAAATCTGTCGGGGATTGAGCTTCTATATTCATAGAAATAAACTTCGTTTGGGATAAAACTTTATGAACCGCTTACAATTATGAAATTCGGTTGGGGAATATAGATGTCAGTTTTCTGAAGGAACTTTACTGGGGAAAGTAGCTTCTATTTGGGGAAGCCGACATCAAAACCTTTGGTTGTCTCTACTCTGTGGGGAGTGTAGATGTCACAGGGTCGTATGCTGAGGATACGATAATGAATTTGCATCAGGACCTTTCTGCCCTTGGACCTGCTGGAGAAAGTACCTGCGGAGGCTTTGTGGATAGCTTGAGTGTTATCCCAACTCATGAGGTGCTTGGTAAGATGACGGGACATAGTCGTACGCTTTAATCCCTAACTTTTTCCTGGACTATCTTTTCAGATTTTCAGTCCACTGGGATACCCTTTTTTGCCCAAGCCGCCTTTTCAGGTTTTCGACTTGCTGGTTGTACAGTTTTTTTCCATATGTATATCCCTAACTTTTGCCTGAACCTTTTTTTTGGTTCACTGGGATGCCCTTATTCTTGCCTAGGCCAGTCAACCTAGCGGGTCTTTTTCATGCGTGGTCTTTTCCGACTATGTCCCCATTCTCAAGATGTAGGGAGTTGTCACTGTCCATAGTGTTCTGTTGTAGTTCTATCAAGAATGTTTTTTGATGGCACATGATTCGCTGCTGGAATGCGTGCGTAATGCCCCAAGTGATTCAGATGGAGATCTGCCCCGGGTTATTTGGCACTCTTGGAGAGATTGCCCCTAGTGTGTTAGACATCATGTCCTGCCCCTTGCTTATGGAAGACCTGTTGTTGGAAGTGTCTTTCCTGCTGAGGTGGTTCTGTCCATTGAGAGGATGTCTGTTCATTGAATATCCATTGTGCGGATTTCTCTGTTGTCAGACAATTAGTCATATGCAAACAAGGTTGTTTAAAGAATACAAAACTCATGTCTGTCTTGAATTTTTTTTTTTGAAAATGTGTTTTGTGTAGTAAAACAAAATTTGCAAGAATGTGATATCAACTCAGGATACCTTTGTAACAATATGCTCTCAAACTAACCCATGCTTCAGCTAGGACTTTTAAGGGGTATAACGTGGCTTAATTCACGGTTTAAGAAACAAAGGATAAAGGGTCAAAATTTATTTGTACCCACCCGTTCTTTGTGATGTACTTCAGTCCTATGCTTAGTTAATTGCGTGTTTAGAATCCTAGTTAAGTCCTGGAGTACTGTCCTTGATGTTCCAGTGATGGCTCGGATACTAAAAGTTTATTTGGAAGATGCAATCATTTTGTAATCTTTTTTTTTGTCGAGGATTTGTAGGACCTCTTTCTTTTTGATTTTACTGTCCCCGTCTTTTGCCTGAACTGTTTCTTTTGTGGTTACAGTCAGCGGGATGCCCCAGTTTTTTCTTAAGTCTCCTTCATAGGTTTTGACTTAAAGGGCTTTTATTTCGAGAGATAACAACTGCTTGTCTTGACGATTATACGAAACTATCACCGTCTTTTGATTTGGAAGGACGTCTTCGATGCCATTCATTGTGTATGAAGCGGATGATTGTGACTGAATGTGCCTCTGAATTAACTGAGATAACTACCCTGCCCCAGGTTGTGATTAAGGTTTTTAATTTGTGTGAAAGAAAAACTCCTACTTCTTTGGCTCAAAGGGGTTAACTAGGGATTATCTTCCTTATAACTCCACTATTTAGGATTTGAAACAATGTCTATACATCGTCAGCGGGATCTGTTCAAGAGCATACTGTAGAGATTGTGGTATCATTTTCGTCATCCTCCCTCTAAGGCTTTGAGCTTTTAATCGAGAGTTGAATATCACGAAAAGGAAGTATAAAGCAGTTTAAGCATAGTGAAAACATATTAATTCAAGACAAACATGTGTAATGCATTAATGAAATAATAAAGTTTTGACATGATAATAATTGTTCGAATAAGCAAAGAAAGTACAACTTGAGAATTCAAATGAACAAAAATGCTTTCAATCCTAGCCATGTTTTGGAAAGGGAGCAGTGATCACGTTGGGAGTCTCAAGAGGGTCTAATTCGATCTCCTTGGCGTCAATCATGTTCTGAATCTTGTATTTCAGCGCCCAACAATCATTAGTATCGTGCCCCGGGCTACCCGAATGATAAGCACACATTGCACCAGGATTATAGTTGGGAGAAGAAATCTTAGGGTTTGGACGACGGTTTATGACCATAATCAGATTCATCTTCAACATGTGTTGTCATGCTTGTGACAATGGCATGTTGATGTAGGTGAACTGCCTTTGAGGTCTTTCACCCTTGGCTGATTGTTTTGTTGTTGTGGTCGTTGTGCGCGTGCCGAATTAGAGATCAACACTGCCCCCATAGATTGGTGGTAATCTTCCTTACTACGCCCCTTCTGGCTGTGCACCGCATTGGCTTCCCTCTTGCCACCAAATGAGTTCTTCTCTGTACTCGAAGAGGTATTTTTCTGGATCTTACCACTCCGAATCCCAGCTTCTACCCTTTCTCCAGTTAATATCAGCTCGGTGAAACCAGCTGAGGAGCTACCAATCAAGGGATTGAAGAATGTACTAGACAGCGTCCCAAGAAACATGTCATACAACTCCCTATCAGACAAAGGGGGTTGGGCTCTCCCTACCAGATCTCTCCACTTCTGCGCATAGTCTTTAAAACCTTCACCTGGACCCATGGACATACTCTGGAATTGAGTACGGGTAGGAGCAAGGTCAGAGTTATATTGATACTGCTTATAAAAAGTAGCAGCCAAATCTTACCAATTGCGGACATTGGTTCCCTCCAGTTGATAGAACCACTCGAGTTGAGTTCTAGACAGACTGTCCTGAAAGAAATGGACCCACAAGTTCCTATCAGTAGTGTGAGGCTGAATCTTCCTCACATAGGAACGGAGATGAAGCTTAGGAAAAGACACCCCATCATACTTCGCAAATATCCGAGCCTTTAACTTCCGTGGGATGACTACCCCAGATACCAAACCCAGTTCTTCAAAATCCAGCCCTGGTATTCTTTGGATCTCCATGGCACTCAGACGATCCTCCATTTGTTTATATTTATCCTCAGTCGGGGATACTGTTCATCATTATAGTCAGATTCATCCTCATAAACTCTCGGACTAGGGTCTTCCTCCCTTGTTTCGCCCTCTTGGTTCTCCCCTTCTTTGGATGAAGAGGTCAGATCATCTGTTTGCTTCAACGGTCCCCTAAATCTTTTGCCCAGATTCAGGACACCGACGGTCTTCTTCTTCTTCTTCTTCTTCTTCTTTTTCTCTTTCAGAATAAGGGCCTTCAAATCTTCCTGTCCCTTAGCTAAGGCTACAAACATTTGCTGAAATAAACAACAAAGAAGATGAGAAACCTGTTATGGTACCTGTTTATGCAATGTCATGGATGATATGTGTATGCAATGTTTTCAAGGATCTCACGGGGTAAACAAGAAATGTCAGAAGTTGAAATTTTTGCAGCTTTGATTGAAGAACTTTGTATCATTGAGAGTCCTTCTACAAGAGTCAAGCTCACCATATCAAGTGGGTTATATCCCCTGACTCAAGTTATCGTGTTTTGATCTTTTGACGACATTGGCTAGAGGAAAATAAATCCCCTTGTCCCTTGCTGGACGTCTGCTTTATCATAAACTGCATCACAGGCCCTTGAGATCCTTGAAATGGTTAAGGAAATGCTATGGTATGATGCTATGATGTGTATGCTATGCATCAAGCAAAAATGCAGGGTAAGGAACCAATTTATTGAATTTATACAAACAAGGTCCTGCAAGGAATACAAACAAAGCCCTGCAATGAGTTCAAATTGTTAGGCAAAGAAAGAAAACAAGTCACACAAGTAACCTTAGGTTTAAGGCCTGAATGAGTTTTAAGGTCATACCCTCTTGAAGCTGGATTGATTCAACCTATCCTATAAATAGAAACTGGGTTCTAAGGGATCTCAATATCACTGATCTTTCCCCCAAGCTTCGTTCAATAGTTGATTGACTCGCAACCAAACAAAACTCAAGAGTTAAACCTCACTGAGTGTAGCATCGAGTATCTACCAACCTCGGGAATACACCAAAGACGGCCATCTCATTACGTACTAATGGCCAAGTTGTGCAATTAAAGGTTCTAAGGTCAGTTGACGCTTTATGACACCATGCAGCGGCCCCATATTCTCCTTTATTACTCAAGGGCTACCGATACACACTAAAGTATCGCATCAACGTAGCTACTGTTTCAACCGTGTCGATATACCCCGCACAGCTCCCTCACAGTTTATTGCTACTTACCTAAAAGGAATTCTCCGATCCGGGTTTAGGATCCAAACAACCCAAACAGATACCCTTAAAAATAAATCAAACAATACAAGCCAAAGAAGTAATTAATAATGACCTAGATCCTAAGGTAAACCCCACTTTATTTGAATCCCCAGCAGAGTCGCCAGTTCTGTGATACGGTGGCAGAACCGACTGTTATACTAGGTTTGATTTGTATTCACAAATGTTACGGTAAGCAAGATTCGCCACCTACTTTTATTTTATCCAACAAAGGAAAAGGAAAAAGAACAGAAAAAACCTTTTTTCGAGATATTTATGAGTACGGGGGGTAGATTATAGAAAGGTAAGGTGTTAGCACCCTTTCTATCCATGGTTTTCCATGGGCTCTTAGGTACTTGCTCATTTTGAAATTACTTGTGTGTGTTTTGAAAAGTTTTTGTTTAACTTCGTGATAACCCTTATATTCGTCCTCAAGAGTGTGACGGAGTTGTTTTTAAAAACTGTTTTGAAAGTGTTTGTGTGAAAGAATTTTTGTTGTTTTGAGCAAGTACTTAAGATTTTATATCTACTCGAAAAAGGCTGTTCATTTTCTCGTTTCCTTTAGACAGCGCTATCCTACTATTAAGGAGTAGGTAGCCCTATCGTTGAAATTTAAGTGACTATCGAAAGGGTTGAAATGGTCATTGAAGGTAACATGTAAGGTTACCTTAGCATTTCGAAGGGACTATCATTATAAGATCATTTCTCGTAGGCAATTCGAGGGACAGTAAGGCACTATAATCTCTATGATGACTTTGAATTGCGGGTCTTTGCTAAGATATCCCTACGTTCGAGGGAC
Source organism: Vicia faba (assembly GCA_948472305.1). Classification (NCBI taxonomy): domain Eukaryota; kingdom Viridiplantae; phylum Streptophyta; class Magnoliopsida; order Fabales; family Fabaceae; genus Vicia; species Vicia faba. The sequence continues at coordinate 143,163,000 of OX451739.1, forward strand.
GTGACAATTGCTTCTGAGGCAACTAAGTGAGGTATACCCTAAGGGTGCAAGTTTGCAATAGTGTTTGTTTTCAGATATTTATCTTGTAATTAAATGATCTATTTAATTGATGAAGCATACAAACCTAGGTTGCTAACAATTATGTACAAGCATATAAAATAAAAATGAGAAAATAAAAAGAGTCCTACGCTATTACAGGACTTCGGGGAGGGGTTACATAAATAAAACTTGGGGAATGAAAACAGTAAATAGGGAATGACAGTAAATGACCTAATTAAACTATTATAATCTCGAAGCAATTACAATAATTTGAAAAATAAATAAATAAATAAAGTGCGTGCGAAGAGGGACACGAGAGTTAAATATCCTAATGAATCTAATTAATTAAAAAATATTTTTGTATTTTTTATTGAGAAAAATATTTGAAATTTCCAAGTTAAACCTAATTTTCTAATTAATTTTTAATTATGGAAAAAGAATTTAAATTACCCTAATTAAATTAATCTAATTAATTAATGAAATAAAATATTTTATGAAAAAAAATCTGATTTTAATGTTTTATGTGATTTTTTGATTTAATAAAAAGAAATGATTAGTTTTGTAAAAATAATTAAACAAACAAATAAAACAAAAGAAATTAAAAAAAGAAATAAATTGGGCATGTTAGGAGCAGCAATTTAGGGGGTGCATGGATGAATTTGCAAAGCCCATATACTTGCCCAAGATCTGCGTGTGATCCAATGTAGCTGGCCTTTAGGGGTCCATCATGGTCTGCGTGTGCTGAGTGTTAGATCTGGATATGATGAGATCTTGTGGTATGGAGATGGAAGTGCATGAGGAGTGCGCAGGGACCTGGAGCATTGGAACTGAAGACACAAATTAGTGAAAATTAATTTTGCAAAAGGGCTGGATCGAACCCACCCCCTTTTGGACTAAAGCCTTATCATGCCCTGCCTTGCCAACTGAACCAAGCGTTTTAATTGTTAACAAAATAATACAAAAATAAATATAAGGGAAATAAAGATCTATGGCCACATGTCAAAAACGCGCGCTGTGGGCCCCCAATGGTTTGAATGGACGAATCAGTGAGCACCACGCCATCACCTTCTTCATGGATGCGTCGTTTTAGGTGGGGAACTTTTAACCTACAGCAGTTTTCTGTCACTAAAGGTCATAGTGACGGATTTTGTTCGTAACTAAAAACCTGTAAAATTAAAAAACGCAGCACAAATAGAATAAATTCAAGCCAAAGACATGGATCAATTGCAAATAATCTCCTGAGCATGATAGTACACCTAATTTCGTCCAATTTTTCCTCTATATAGAATTCCTAATTTGGGACCTCAAAACCCTAACAATGGCATCGTGCCATTCCTGCACTTAAACTTCAATCAAACCAATCAAAAATGTTGCACATATGATAGCAAGCATGGATATATGATCAAAACATGTTTATGATGGATAAATCATTGAAAACGAATCTTGAAAAAAAATGCAAACGGTGGCACTGTGAGGCACGATTTCTGAAGTTTTAAGGCTTGAGGATGATTGGAATGGCTTTAGAAGATGTCCAGGAACAGATTGTTGGCCTTGGAATTGCTTGAAACGGCCTATAGAATCAGAACCGGCCTCTACTTTTTGACAAAAAAATTGAGTTTTGTTCTTGTAATTTCCACGACCCAATCCTTCTTTTTTTGCTCTCGGAGTGTTATGTGCTTATATTGGAATGCCTTAGGTCAACAAAAACTCATCATATCTTTGCAAATTATGGAGATTTGATTTCATTCTTTGCATTGTATGATTTGTTTCTAAAACAATCCATATTAAGATCTTTTCCAATCAATTAGCTTTTGCACGAATTTTTTGATTCGCTAGCTGTTCATGGACTCATAATATGCTCATAAATAAATCTTTGATTTTATTTGATTATTCTACTATTTAAATTGATTTATTTTGATTTAAATGGATAAAAATCAAAATAATCAAAATAATAAAATAATAGGTGGATAAACTCAGGGGTCATGGGTCGTCTTAGGAACAAGTTTCAAACAAGAAAACATGGGCCCGTTTGAAAAAAAAAGTCATTTTGATCAATGTTGACTTCATGCACATTTCCAAAAATTGGTCAACTTTTACAATACATATCTCCCTCAATTTTAATCCTAAGAAGGTGTTCTTGGACTTTTTTGAAAGCTTAGGATGTCCTCTAAACAACCTTTTTAGTTTCATCTCAATTGGATATTCCATGTTCATGTAAGAATCTTTGACCCAAAAGGTGTTTTTGTTGACTTTTTGAAATGACCTATAATGTCTGAATTCATATCTTTTCATGAGGGAATTGATTGAACTTGAGGGCTGAAGATGAGTTGTAGGGAATTGAATCCTCTTCACAATGAGCCTTGGATGGGAAATTTCTGATAAAGTATGAGAAAGTTATGCCTGGTCAAAGTTTGGTTGACTTTTCCTATAGAAACCCTAAAAATCTTGATCAAATGATGAATGTTACTCCAAAATGTTGATGTCGACCAAAAATCTTGAAGTTTGACTGCATGAGGGCCACAATTGACTTTTGACCTAGTACAATTGATTTTCAGGCATCTGAGTAGTTGATTGAGCAAACTTGTTGTGCAAGGCATGAAACTTGGCATGGATGGTCTTGAGAACATTTTAGGTCAATGGAGACCAGTTGGGACCCTTGTAACTCATACATCCTGATGAAAATGGAAACCCTAGTCTGTGGCTCATTGTCTAAGGAGGAGGATTTGTCTGGTCAATTCTTAGGTATCCTTGGGCAAGTTGAGGATCTCTAGCAGCATGTTTTGAATAAAATGAGAGTGAACATTTTGGGGTACAAAAATCGGTCACATTTCTTTCTTGTTTTCTATCTATTATCTGGCACGAAACCATATCTTTGGTAACACCTTGCTTAGTTTTTCTACTATTTTCGTCACGTATTTTAATTTCCACATTTTGTTTATTTGCAGTAATTTAGTTTGAATTTTGGTTAAATAAGATACTTTTGAAGTCTTGGTCTGGTGGTTTTTGTATTTTCAGGTCCGAATGAAATTGCACAAGAATAGAGGCGAAGTTGACAAGTTCCGAAGCGTTTCCTCCAGGAATCCAGTGGCTGACACGGGTGCCCGTGTCATCTGACATGGGTGCCCGTGTTATAAATGCTAATACGGACATGAAAGAGGAGGATTACAATAGCTGACATGGGTGCCCGTGTCATCTGACACGGCCCGTGTCAGAAACGCTAAGACGGACGTAAAAGAGCAGGATTACAGTAGATGACACGGGCGCCCGTTTTGTAACACCCCGTTTTAATTAATATTATTTATATTATTATTTTCTAAAATGACCGATTGATAATTATTTTGGTAAATTGATATTTATTTAGTCAGTTATTCGGTCCGGTAGTTGATTAATTTGGTTTATTTGGTTTATCGGAAAATGATTATTTTTATACGATAATATTATATTTAGTGTGAAAACATTTTATTATATGTATTATTTGATTTATTTGTGAGAATGAATTTATATTAGTATTAATTGATTTATTATAAATTAATAAGTTAATGTTATTTAATTATATTAAATTAAGTTAATAATAAAAAAAACTAGTTTTATTATATATATATATATATATATATATATATATATATATATATATATATATATATATATATATATATATATATATATATATATATATATATATATATATATATATATATAGTAAAGTACATGTATAGTTTTATATTATATATGTATGTTAAGTTAGAATAGAAAGAGTTAGTAGATAGAAAACAGAAGAGTAGTAGCAGAAGAGGAAAAGAGAGGAAATTAGGGTTGAAGAGGAGAGGAGAAATTTCTAGAAAATCGACCGGTTAGCTCGTTCCGGAGGATAATCGGTAAGGGTTAGACTTCCTCTAAATATCTTGTATGTTATTTATAGCATTTGATTAGGAAATTAATTTAGGAATTAGGTTATAGTGTTGTAGGAATTGTTACTGAGTTTATATGTTTTCTATTAAACAAGAAATGTCTGTGTATTTTGAAACTAAAAAATAATAAAAGAGAAATGAAAAATGTTATTATAGTATTTATTTAATTATATTAAATTAATTTAATAAAATATTAGTTTTTATTATATATATGTTACTTAACGTTACATTATATATATATATAAGTTTCTAACTAACAGTATGTTAGTTTTATATTATATATATATATATATATATATATATATATATATATATATATATATAAGTAAAATAGTTTAATTAATATATTAATATATATTATAATTAACAGTGTGATTAATTATATAACCAGTTACGGTTTATCGATAAAATTTGATATTTTAGATTCGACCGGAGATTAATTAAATTGTAGATATGTTGTATATTTGACATGTGAGGTGAAATGTCGATTCCGGAAATAGCATGTTCGGTTTATAAATATTATGTCGTGGTGTGATAAATATTGAAATGAAATAAATGATGCTTGTTGTGCAATGTTGTGGGAATAATTCATAGGGTTGAATTATGGTGTTGTATGCTTGTAATTGAGATTGGGTTAGTCTTGATTTGCATAATTGTTGTTGTTGAATTGCACACCGCATCATACGTCGTGTCAAGAGGCGATGTCTGTTAGTCTCGTGGAGGCTAGTGGCTCGTACCAAACTCAGAGTGGGGGTTTGAAAGCTTAGGGAATGGGCTTTTGTGATTATCCGTCTGAGGGATAGACATCGGCAAGTCTGAAGGATAATGGATGATTGGTACCACATGCATAAGTCGTGTCATTGTGTCGGGTCGCACATACACACTTTGTTGAGTTGATGTTTTGTTGAATAATATGCTTTGTGTGCTAATTGATAATTGGAATTAATTGTGTTTGATTCCTTTGGTGTGATAATTATGTGAAATGGATTGAATAACCATACTTTTGTAGTTTACTCTTGAATTGGAAAAGTGTAAGAATTCTTATTTATTTAGTGCTTTCAATTGCTTTAATTACATACTTTATATTTATTTGAGTTCTTACCCTTCTGTTGGAAAATGCTTGCTACGACATTGTTCAGGTACCGAAGATGGTAGTGCGAGGCACTAGCTTAGTGGATGCATTTAGGCGTGTAGTCCGTTACTTTTTGGTTATCGAGTCGATGTTCTGATTGTAACACTGGGGGTTCTGTGTCCGCATTCAAACTCATATTTTTGTATATGGATTATATTTGTATATAATCTATTGTTTTGATTATATGATGATGTATGTATATTATGACTTGATAACATGAATGGTGTATGAACCATATGGCTTAATGCCTTGCATATTATATTTTGATTCCTCCTTTGGAGAAGATGATATTATTATGATTCCGTTGCGTTTGCACGAAAAAGAAAGTATATGTCATCAATGTATTATGTGATTAAATGATTAAAGTGAAGAATATGTCATGTCAGTTTTTTTTAATATGTGAATTGATGTTGTGACACTCCTTCCGTGCAAATTTTATTTTCTCTGATTTTATTTATATCGTTAATTCGGGATTTATTAGAAGGGGTGTTACAATAGTGGTATCAGAGCATTGTCGGTCAGTTGTCAAGTCTTAACTTTACTAATCCCATTGTATTTGATTGTGTGTCTGATGCGATCGATACTTTTGTGTTATTCAGAAGAAGATGGTTGCTGGAAGGAATGATAATGCACTTGCTGAGGCTTTGCAATTACTCGCGGGATCCTTGAATCAGATGCCGCAAGCTAATCCTGTTAAGCAAGGTGGAGGTGATGATGGATTCCGTGTCTTGGAAAGTTTCAGAAAAACAATCCGCCTACTTTCAAAGGAGAGCATGCACCTGAAGAAGCTCAATAATGGTTGAAGGCCATAAAAAAGATTTTCCGAGTGATGAATTGCACCGATGCTCAGAAGGTGCAATTCAGAACTCACATGCTGGTGAAGGAAGCTAAGGACTGGTGGATTAATGCTAGTCAGAGGTATGATGAGGATAACACCGTGGTGACTTGGGCTATTTTCCGAGATGCATTCTTGGAGAACTACTTTCCTGAGGATGTCTGTGGGAAGAAAGAGGTGGAGTTTCTTGAATTGAAACAAGGAAACGACTCTATTGCTGAATATTCCGCCAAGTTTTAAGAATTGATTAAGTATTGTCCTCACTACAGCACTGCAAATGCCGAGAGATCCAAATGTTTGAAGTTTATGAACGTCTTAAGGCCAGATGTGGACAAAGCTATTAGGTACCAACAAATTACCCACTTTTCTGAATTGGTGAACAAAAGTCGTATCTATGATGAGGATAGTCGTGATAGTAGCACTTACTACAAGAGTTTAAGTGACAAGAGAGACAAGGGGCCAATGCATCCTAAGCCTTATGATGGGAAAGGGAAGCAACCGATGAATGTGGGGAAGAGTCCAAGTGGGGGAGTTACTACTCCGGTGAAGTGCTTTAGATGTGGTAAAGAGGGACACCGTGCTATGGAGTGTCGCAAAGCTGAGCCGACGTGTTTCAAGTGTGGTAAGATTGGTCATCGATCTAATGAGTGAAAATTTGGTACCAATGTGACTTGCTACAACTGTGGTGAGAAAGGACACATTAGTACAAAGTGCACGAAGCCGAAGAAGGAGCAAGGAAAAGTGTTTGCATTATCCGGTGCCGAGACTTCGGCTGATGACAGGTTGATCAGAGGTACTTACTTTATCCATAATGTACCTTTGATTTCTATTGTTGATAAATGTGCTACACATTCATTTATTTACTTGGATTGTGCTACTAGTTTGGGTCTTGTATTATCTAATTTGGGTAGAGGTGTGGAGATAGACACGCCTGCGATGGGTTCAGTTTCTACTTCAGTCATTTGTTTGAAGTGTCATTTGCATATGTGTGGTAGATATTTTGAAGTGGATCTCGTGTGTCTTCCTTTGAGTCAACTTGATGTCATTCTGGGTATGGAATGGTTGAGAGCCAACCACGTCTATATTAATTGTTTTGCTAAAGCGATTCTTTTTCTCGAGTCCGAGAAAGAAGGCGTTGCATTCTTGTCTACTCAACAGATGAAGAAGTGTGTTAAGGAAGGAGCGGAATTGTTTGTGTTGATGGCAAGCATGAATCTTGGTGAAAGGGGAGTGAGAAAGGATGTTCCTGTTGTTTGTGATTTTCCAGAGGTGTTTCCGGAGGAGATTACGGATTTACCTCCAGAACGTGAAATGGAGTTTTCTATTGATTTGGTTCCTGGTACTAGTCCTGTTTCGATGGCTCCATATCGGATGTCACCATCGGAATTGGTTGAACTAAAGAGCCAACTTGAAGAGTTACTTGTTAAGAAGTTTATTCGTCTGAGTGTTTCTCCGTGGGGTGCATCGGTGTTGTTAGTAAATGAGAAAGAAGGAACGATGAGACTTTATGTGGATTATCGGCAGTTGAACAAAGTTACTATCAAGAACAAGTATCCTTTGCCTAGGATTGATGACTTGATGGATCAATTAGTAGGAGCTTGTGTGTTCAGTAAAATTGACTTAAGATCTGGTTATCACCAAATTCGTGTGAAAGCTGGTGATATTCAGAAGACGGCGTTTAGGACAAGGTATAGACACTATGAGTATTTGGTGATGCCTTTCAGTGTTACAAATGCACCTGGTGTGTTCATGGAATACATGAACAGAATCTTTCATGAATATCTTGATAAGTTTGTGGTGGTCTTTATTGATGACATTCTAATCTATTCAAAGAGTGAAGCGGAGCATGCCGAGCACTTAGGAATTGTGTTGTCGATTATGAAATAGAATCAATTATTTGCTAAACTTTCTAAGTGTGAGTTCTGGTTGGAGCAAGTGAGTTTTCTTGGTCATGTGATATCTCGTGGAGGTATTGTCGTGGATCCAACAAAGATTGAAGTTGTGTCTGAATGGGAATCTCCTAAGTCTGTTTTTGAGATTCGAAGTTTTCTTGGGTTGGCCGGTTATTACTGTAAGTTCATTGAAGGTTTTTCCAAGTTAGATTTACCTTTGACACAATTGATGAGAAAATGGCAAGCGTTTGTATGGACTACTCAGTGTGAAGATAGATTTCAAGAGCTTAAGAGGAGGTTGACTATTGCTCCTGTTTTGATTCTACCTAATCCATCCGAGCCGTTTACAGTGTATTGTGATGCTTCATTGATGGGGTTAGGTGGCGTGTTAATGCAAAAAAGACAAGCTGTGGCTTATGCTTCAAGGCAAGTTAAGGTGCATGAGAGGAATTATCCGACTCATGACTTAGAGTTGGCAGCTGTAGTTTTTGTGTTGAAGATTTGGAGACATTACTTGTTTGGATTGAGATACGACGTTTTCAGTGATCATAAGAACTTGAAATATTTGTTTGATCAGAAAGAGTTGAATATGAGGTAGAAGAGGTGGTTGGAGTTCCTAAAAGATTATGATTTTAGCTTGAATTACCATCCTGGAAAGGCGAACGTGGTTGCCAATGTGTTGAGTAGAAAATCATTACATATATCTATGTTAATGGTGAAAGAATGGGAGTTACTGGAACAGTTTCGCGACTTGAGTTTGGTTTGTGAAGAAACTTACTTTGGTGTGAAACTTGGTATGTTGAATATTACAAGTGGAATCTTGGATGAGATAAGAGAAGGACAAAAAGAGGACTTGGTTTTGGTTGACAATTTGACTTTAGTTAACCAAGGACAAGGAGGAGAGTTTAGAATTGATGAGAACGGCGTGTTGAGATGTCGTGATCGAGTTTGTGTTCCCGATGTGGAAGATGTGAAAAAGAGGATCCTTGAGGAAGGACACCGAAGTGGGTTGAGCATTCATCCCGGTGCCACAAAGATGTATCAAGATTTGAGAAAGTTGTTTTGGTGGCCGAGTATGAAAAAGGAGATTGCGGAGTTTGTGTATTCGTGCTTGATTTGTCAGAAGTCTAAGATAGAGCATCAAAAGCCTTTCGGTTTGTTACAACCTTTGTCTATACCGGAATGGAAGTGGGATAGTATCTCTATGGAATTTGTTTCGGGTTTGCCGAGGACTCCGAGTAACTATGAGGCTATTTGGGTTATAGTGGATAAATTGACTAAATATGCTCACTTTATTCCAATTAGAATGGATTACTCGATGAAGAAGCTTGCAAAGTTGTATGTGGAGTGGATTGTATGTTTGCATGGTATTCCGACGTGCATTGTTTCGGATAGAGACCCGCGGTTCACATCTAGATTTTGGGAAGGTTTGAAAAGAGCTTTGGGTACTAAGTTACGTTTGAGTTCCGCTTATCATCCACAGACGGATGGTCAAACGGAAAGGACTATTCAATCACTCGAAGATCTTTTGCATGCTTGTATGGAACAAGGGGGTTCTTGGGAGAGTTACTTGCCTTTGATTGAGTTTACCTATAATAAAAGTTTTCATTCTAGTATAGGTATGGCTCCTTTTGAAGCGTTGTATGAAAGGCGTTGTCGAACACCTTTATGTTGGTATGAATCGGGAGAAAGTGTGGTGGTTGGATCGGAAATTGTGCAACAAACTACAGATAAGATTAAGTTGATTAGAGAGAAGATGCAAAATTTCACAAAGTCGCCAAAAGAGTTACCATGACAAGAGGAGGAAGCCTCTTGAGTTCAAGAAGGATGACCATGTGTTTTTGAGAGTGAATCCTGTGACGGGTGTTGGTCGGGCTCTTAAATCGCGGAAGTTGACACCTAAATTTATTGGTCCGTATCAAATTTCGGAAACGGATTGGTAATGTGGCGTATATGATTTCATTACCACCATCACTTTCAAATTTACATGATGTGTTTCATGTGTCGC